>JARHVA010001361.1:1340000-1502500 GCA_037957365.1 Torreya grandis
TCTTGACACACACTACTACTACAACATGGTAAGAGGACTGCCATCTCTTAAAAAGTGTACATACAAATGTCATGATTATTTATTAGGGAGGAAACATAGAGTTCCATTTTAAAATTTTATATATAGATATAATGGTAAAATTGTTCTGGTTCACACTAATATGTGTAGACCACTCATACCTAGCCATGTTGGGTTTAAGTGCTTCATGTTCTTTCTTGATGATTATTCTATAAAAAAGTGAGTCTACTATGTGAAAATAAAGAATCAAGCCTTTAAAACTTTTAATAAATTAGAAGTGTCTATTGAAATAGAATCTGGTCAAAAAATTAAAAACCTCCTCCAAATCATTGGGAGAATTCACTTTTAATGATTTTAAATAGGGTTTTCAATTAAAAAAATTCATCATCAAATGGCACCTCTACACACACCAAAATGAAATGTTGTTGAATGGAGAATCATACTATTATGAAAATGGTGTGATGTATGATACATGATTCATGCTTGATAAAGGTATTTTGGCTAGAATCTATCAAAAATGTTGTATATATACTCAATATAGTACTCATTATAGCTCTTGATGGAGTCCACATGAAACCTAGTTAGGGAAAAAACCATTACTAGCACACCTTCAAGTTTTTGGATGCCAATTGAGTATGCACATTCCCAAAGTGAAATGGACTAAACATGATATTAATTCAAAAAAAAAATGTTCTTAAGGTAGAGTGAAGAAGAACTTACCTATAGATTCATAGATCCAAAAGCTAGACAAATCTACACTAGTATGGATGTTGAGTTATTTGAAAAGAAAGAAGCAAAAATTCCTTCTACAGGCTCACCTGATAAATAAATCAGTCCCATAGAAAATATAAAAGATGGTAGTCTCCCATATGAATTTATTAATGATGGTGAAACTCCACCATCCACAAGAACTACTCAACATATGACTAAATGGTATATAAATACATTCAGAGATGCAAAATTAGATGGTGTTCTAGATACATCCACCACTAGACTAAGGACTCATAGTATGTATTACGGAGAGGTCAATTTGGCCTTAATGAGTATAATTTTTTAATCTATCAATCCCTCTACATTTTAGAAATCCCTACAATTGAAACCTTGTAAAAATGTGATAGATGTAGAATATAATTCATTGATGAATAATAAAACATTGTAGCTTGTATTCCTTCCACCAGGGAAGAATCTAATCAAATGCAAATAGATCTTCAAGATTAATTATAAAGTAGATGGCAGTCTCAACAAGCACAAGGCAAGATTGGTTGTAAAGTTATATTCTTAGACATAAGGCATTAACTAAGAGGATACATTTGCTCCCACAACAAAAATCAAAACTATCAAGATTATTTTTGCTTTAGCTACACAATTTGTCCATAAATTCCATAAAATAGACATGAAAAGTGCCTTCCTTAATGGGGACATATAGGAAGAACTCTACATGACTCAACCAAAATGTTTTGTCAAATAAAAAAAAGAAGATAAAGTTTGTATACTTGTCATATCACTATGTGGCTTAAATAGGCTCCAAAGTGATGGTATATCAAGATTTATGAGCATCTCTTTAAACATGGATTAAAAAGGATTCCATATACTATCAATCTCTACTCAAATAGTAATGGGGGAGATAGTAATTGTCATTTTATATAGCTATGATATAGTCATCACTGGTAGTTCAGTGAAGATGATTAAATCAATAAATAAAAATCTAATTTGATCATTCGACATGATGGATCTTGGGATTTTGCATTATTGTCTTGAATTAAAAGTTTTTCAGAGATAAAATCACATTTTTGGATCTCAACTCAAATATTCTAAGACAATGCTTGAGAAATTTCATATGATTTAAAACAAACCAATTTCCATACCTATGGAGATAAAAGTTCAATTATCTTGATTACATCCATCACCATAGGTAAATGTAACTCTAAATCAATAGTTGATAGGGAATCTTATTTACCCAACCTACATTAGGGTATACATTATATATGTTGTTAGTTATATCTCAAGGTTCATGCAAGAGCCCAAGGTTAGTCACTGTAAATTAGCAAAGAAAGTCTTGAGGTATATTAGAGGAAATATGGATTATGGCCTAGAATACAATAAGAATGATAGCTTCTTCATGACAAGATAATCTAATTAAAATCACTAAAGGAACATTTGTGATAATAAATATACTTTAGGATTGATATTATTTTTGGGATGTAGACTGATATCATGGGGGAGTAAGAATAAAAATTGTGTTCCAAGGTCCCTCATAAAATAAGAATATTGATTCGTGGGTGGAAATATCAATGAAACAATTTGGATTAGATGTATACTTGAAATATTTGGATTACCATAGAATTAACCACCAATTCTTCATGTAGACAATGAAGGAGTATTTAATATTTTTCACAATCTACTATTTCATGAACACATTAAACACTTTGAGGTTCAAGTTCATTTCATCCATGAACATGTTAAAAAAACAAAACCTAGCTTTAATATTGCCTGACATATCAATAATGTGTAGATGTTTTTACTAAAGCAATTACATGTGAAACATATTGATGCATTTAGATAATTTCTCTCCTATTCATTTGAGACAATGTTCAATTAAGGGGGAAATATTAGGGTGATTAATTCACCATTGTAAATAAATGATTATTTTTTTAATACTCATATTAGTTTTTAATAAATAAATTATGTGATTAAATTATGCTCACCATAGGAAACTGTAAGTAGGTTAATATGGGAAAATAAATTTCCTATGTAATATTTGGGATATAGGTTGTTGACATAATAATCTATATTTTATATGGTTGGTACTCCTATATGATTTTGAGAGTATGTTTTTTGTAACCAATGTTATATTATGAGCATGCTTTTTTTTTATAAATTAGAATCTATTGTAAAAAATTTATGGTTTAATGAATAAATTATTATTCATCTTTTATACAATAATTGATTGTTGCCTACACATATAAGACTCCAAGGAGTTAAATCAATCCCACATAGTTCTCCCACCTAGAGTGAATGTAAAATTAAGCTCCTTTAACTATATTAAATAAGATTCCCTCAGCATAGCCATGGCCACTAGGTATAAGGGGATCCAACATCTAAGAATGCATGTATAATGTATGTCTCACATCACACTCATATACCTCATGAAATGCATGTGTATAGAAGAATATTATTATTATATATAAATATATGATAGATAACATATGTAAATAAGTGACTATCATCTTATATCATAATTAAGTCATGAATTTTGATTTTTTGAAAAAAAATTGAATGTTTTATTTTTGTTTTGTTTCCAATATATATATATATATATATATATATATATATATATATATATATATATATACATATATATATATATACATATATATATATATATATATATATATATATATATATTATCTATAATATTTTTATAAGTGCATGATATTCATAGGTTTATTCACATGTATCCATTGGAGTGTAGTTACATGGTAAGCTTGTGTACCTATATTTTTAGTCACCATGAATGGACCTAGACAATTAGGATTAAACTTTCTTTTAGTTTCTTTGTTTGAATTAGTTTTCTTCTAATTTTATTTGAAAAATAGATCCCCAATTTAAAATTATTTATTATAAATATTATTTCTGTATTCTCTTTTGATGTGATACTAATATAATCTAAAGTATTCAATGTCTTTAATATGCTTTTCATGAAGTATTTATCATTCAATATATCATTTTTATTGATACTTTATCTTTGATGATATCCTAGAAAAAGATGTTTAAATAATGAATTTCCATCTATAGAGGTATTAATTAATCTATTTTAAAATAGATATTAAGGTGTGGACTTTGTTTTTGTAACCACACTTTTGAGATATGATCTGAGTGTATACATAATATTTATAAAATTTATCACTAACTAAAACTTTATCTCTTATTGTAACATGTTGAGTTTCAATTTCTCTTAGTGCATGCCTTATATGGGTGCATCAGGAAAGGGGTTGGAAAACCATTGGTGCTTCATAATATTATATTGGCTTTGTATCATTCCTACCATTAGTCTAACTTATTTTGAGTTTCAATCTATTCACCTCCCATGATGTCTCCTTTAAATATTGAAACATGGATAAGTCTAAAATATTGAAAACCTAAAATATGGCTAAGTCTAAAATCTAATAAGACCCTCGAAAACCTATAATTTGTATTATAACTCTTATAAGTATGAAACCACTCTCAAACATCCTAAAAGTGTGTGTGTGTATATATATAACATAAATTAAACCATGTCTAAATGTCAAATTGTAATTAAATATTTATTTTATATATGTATTACATGTATTTGCATGTTTCATGCCTTGATACCCTAACCAATCCTCATTTTAAATATCCCCTAGCTAATTTAGCCACTTTTCCTACTAACATCTAGGATAACTTAATCACCCACTTTTATTACTAAGTTGGCCTACTACTACGTAGTTATCCACTTCACTTGACATAGTTAGCCAGATGGTATAGAGTCATCCTAGTTGATCACATCATTATAAAATGTTGACTAGGCAATGAAATACTACTATGTTAGCCTAGATGATCTCAATATAAAGTTATAACATATTATGCAACTAGGTCGATCAAGCTGACCTAGTTTAAAATCAGATGGTAACTTTTAAAAATGGGATAGTGCTAGCCAATCTTATTAACTAAATTTTTTGAAGGGTTAATATCTATCAATTTATATATACAAAAGGATGATATCAATATAATTATGAAAATTTATTTATACATCATTATAGTTTATAAGTCTTATAAATCTAGATTTGAAGGAGCTATTGCTTAGTTTTCCATTGGAGATAATGTTACTTATCTTTTGGGAAGCATTGGATGAATATTATGAGTCATTTAT
The DNA here is from genome assembly GCA_037957365.1 of Torreya grandis. Lineage (NCBI taxonomy): Eukaryota > Viridiplantae > Streptophyta > Pinopsida > Cupressales > Taxaceae > Torreya > Torreya grandis. Next base: position 1,344,910 of record JARHVA010001361.1, read on the forward strand.
CTTAGATTTTATTTTTATAGTGTGATAATTATAAACTACAATAACCTCTTGTAAAGTACCATTATCCAAAAGAGATATTGAGACTCGACAGGGTCATCAAAGGTAAGTATTCCTAACTCTTGATATTTCATTTGATAGATATATATTATATAAGTAATATGTGTTATGGATGTATAAATCCTTAATTAACTTACCTCTATGATAAAAACTAGTAATAAATAGGTTTTCATTTACTTTCCATATTTTGTTTTAGGTAATCTAGGCTACCATTTGCCTACCATTATCCCTCGATTTTTTATTTATGTTTAACCATCCCCCTTTCTACCATAAGAATTGGTGAACATTAGATTAGTTTTTTTTTTAACTTTGACCTAGATAGGGTTATTTCATATTGTTATTTTTATATATAATTTAAAACCCTATGCTTTCGTGTTGTGTGGTAAGATATCCCTTGGTTGGGTTTATAAGATCTAATTTGATCATGATCTTGATATAAACATGTATCACAATGGATGTTAGTTGGTTATCTTATTCAATCATGGATTTACTAAATCAAGTAAGTTTTAGATCTATTTTAATTTTTTTCATGTATTATATGCATAAATTCTTTTATTATAAAAATATGTGACATGTTTTGTAATCAATTTTATTATGATTTTGACTATTGTCTTATGTGTCACCTCTACTTGCCCATTTCCTTATGGGTAATATGGAGTAGAGAAAGTATGATGAATTTTAAATTTATCATAGGAACATTCACCTATTTTGTTTTTAAAACATGATTAATTATATATAGAAATATTTAATGGTAACCAAACCATGAGATTATATGTGTCATTAATAAGGTACACATATCCTCTCCCATAATATGTTATAAAGTTATGGACTTAACCCAATTTTCTAAATATTTTGTGGAGTTAATAATGAACTTGTGACCATCTAATGAATTTAGATATATCTTTCCAATAAAATTAAATCCATTTATGGAAAATGATTAAGGTGAAACAATGGGTTGAAATTCATATGATGGAACATGGTTTAGGTTGATATACTTTTTGAAATTATGGATAAGTGTTACATGTCTATGACATTATTGATACATTATAGGCTAATAGTATCCCTATCATGATAATTTTTAAGACATGGTTGTTTCACATAAATTTTGATTTATTTTCTTTGGAAAGAAAGTTGTAAAACTTGAAAGAAGGGTGAGGCTAATAGAACCTATATGTGTTGTGTGCAGGTGATCCAGATGATTCATGATACTCATCTTTTTCTAGGGAGGATGGCTAAAAATAAAAAAAAACAATCTAGAAAAATGGTGGATTAGTGAGATAATAGGGTGGAATGGCTAGTGTGAACTAGATATAAGAAGAACACTTCCTTGGAGGCTATCAATCCACACTTTTAAAACACTTAAGTTCTGATATACTAAAAATAAATGCTTGCATGAAGTAACATAAGGTACTAAGATTAAATATGAGAAATGATTAAAAATAAACAAGTGAATTTGATTAATAATATCAGTAAATGATTGAATACTATTGCTAAACTACTCAAACATGATATATAAAATAAGTTGAAGTTTCATGATAAAGCAAAAACCCAAAAAATGGAATTTGGGTATGGGTAGATAGGTAAAATCAACTTGCTATTGTGAAAATGGAAACATAATGACTATCATCGATTAGGTGTGACCATCAGTGATTAGGTGAACATCGATGGTTGTTAACCATCAGTAGTTAGGAAATTTTGTCAGTGGTTAGGAAGGACCATAGATGGTTACTATTAGATTTAGTTTGGGAAGAGAAGTCTGTTGGGGAGGTTATAAAAAATTTATGGGAGTGATGTTTAGGTTCAACATTAGTTGTGAGGTATAAATTAATGCTTGAGATATTTCTTTTATCGATAGGGTATTGTGGTGAGTGAGGGTGGTTTTGGGTAGGAGGTAAAATGTCTAGAGTTACAAAATTTTAACACAGGGAAATGGGATGAAAGGGAAATAAAGATAAATGGCATAAACCATAAAATAAATAGAGATAACTACTAAATATTGATTTAAAAATACACAAATACTTAGTTTTTATGTGTTTCTAGTCTGAGGAATGTTGGTTTTGATCCTAGAGAAATATCAATAGAATAAAGGTGCCTTGGCTCAAGATAGTGAGTTATAGAAACACCTTAAGCCTCTAACCTAGTTCGTGGTTCACTGGGAAGCTTATGGATTTCTATGAGAGTCAAAATATGTTGTCCCTTCAAGCCTTTATTTCAACCTTCTCTTAATCTCTTAATATATATCAAAAGAGGGTTGAAATGAAGAGTTTAACAAATAGTTTATCAATCAATCTAACAAATAATCTAATCATGCATTGATTATATGGATAATAGACTAAAACTAGATAGTTGATAATCAATGGGTGAGTTGTATTCATATTATAGTTGATTATTTTGATCATGTAAGATTTAAAGTAACCACTAATGGTCAAATTCAATTATCGGTGGTTGAAGGTCAACCATTGATGGTTAAGAAGACATAGTCAAAATGGATAGAACTAATCATTTTCACTTATTTTTGGCAAGTAAAAAGGTTGGGAAATAGTCCAAGGGAGCTAAGGCTGTTTAAAGGTTTAATGTAACATCTATAACCATAGTGTATGATTTTATAGTGTTTACATTTTCCCCCTTTTTTATGTAGTTTTTATTATCAAGCTACAAAACAAAAAATGAAAATTTGGTAGAAGATTACACGTCGTGAGTATGGGATGAGGTGTTTACCCTCAAATTGGGATTTGATGAGGTGAAATAGAGTTAAGTGTGGGTTTGATATGTGGATAAGTGGGTGAAAAATATGTTTTTTAGGTGAAAATTTTAGTTGATTGGGAATTTAAGCATGATTAAGTGCAAAGAATGTGACTAAGTGTGATATCATAGATCATGCATATACTAGGTTTCCATAGTTGAGGTAGGTTTCAAAATAAGGTTAGACTAGAAAGATAGGTGACAGGGTAACCATGATATAATGTTATGGATAATTGATATGTGTTACTCTATAAACTCAAGTTTTTGAGGTAAGGTCAATGTATTCATAGGTATCTAGGGTACGATGTGATCCTAGGAAGATAAAATGGTTAAAGGTGTCAAGACTTTAAAGGGTCGTAATCTGATGCACATAAATGGTTAGTGCATAAAAGTAGTGTGAATTTGTCAAGCATAGTAAGGTAGGTATGAAATCAAAATTATCAAGCCAAGGTTGTCACAAAAAGTGTGAAAGGTGGTCTAAAATAACCAAGTCAACATTATTTGGTTGGTTGGTTGGTAGAAAATGAGGTTCTCTCCAATAGGTGCATGTTTGTGGTAAGGTGGTTGTTTGGAAAAGTGTGGTTGAAATTTTAAAATCCTATAAAATTTGACTATCAGTAGTCAAGGTCGACTATCAGAAGTCACATAGTGACTGTCAGTAGTCAGGTAGAAACCCTATAAGGGTAACCATTTAAGGTTAAATGAGACTTTAAAGTTCTCATTTATAATTTATCCCATGGTGTTTTCTCATTATTTTTTTGTGAAAAAATATTAGTGAATTTTATAGTGCTATATTATTTTAGATTATGATTTTGACTAAGTGAGTGAGGGTTAATTGAGGTTGAATGGTGTGATGTGGAGAGAGACCAAGGTGGGATAGGGAAAGAGGTGAGCTAGTGAGGATGTAGTGAGGTAGAGGTAGACCATAAGGATGAGAGATGGTAGTGGTACTAAGGGATCCACCATGATGGAGGACATGGAACAAGGTAGGGGAAGTAATTAAATTTAAAATTAGTTTTATGTTTTTAACTATTTTGTTTGGGTGGGTATACATTAGAAATTAGGCTGTATTTGATTTTTTAGTGTGAAATTGCATAGTGGGTGGGTAAATTATGGGTAAGAATGAAGGTAAAGGAGTTGCTTAAAGGTTCTAAGTATAAATTTAATAGCTATGTTGATTAGTGTAGGTGGGGGTGGGTTGGAAATTAGGATTTGATCACCAAAAATCACCACATAATGATGATCAATAGTCACTATCAACTATCAGCGATCGATAGGTGACCATCGAATGGTTAATGTGTAAGCCATTAGTGTCCACCACCCTAACTATCAATGGTTGAGGGTTGATTGTTGATAGTCCCATAAGGAACAATTAATGATCAACACTTGACTGTCAATGGTTGGTATAAGGTTAGGGAATGTGGTAGAAAAGTGTAGAAGAATGGGTAAAGGGATGATTTAGGCATAGGGAAAGATATTGTTTAGGTAAAAGTAGAGAAGTGTGGGGTAGATAAGGTGAATAGGTTAAGTTAAGAGGCAGGGTTAATATGTACAAGGTAGGGGAAGCTAATGGGTGAAGGTATGAGTAGGTAATGGTTTGGTTAGGCCTTAAAAATGGTATAAAGTAGAAGTGATTATGGGTAGGGTTAATCGGTAAAATATATAGGTCATGGTTAAAAGGTAAGGAAAATTAAGGGAAACATTATAAACTTATAGGTGAGGGAAGATCTATAGATGTAGGACTGAGTACCCCAACTCCTAGATGACGTACATAGGGATATGATAGACTAGGAGTGGGAGCATATGAATATAGTGGGCCTAAGTGGTATGATATTTAACTAGCAAGTACCCAGAGATGCAATGATGTTGGTAGCCCTCATCAAGAGATGGGACCCATCTACAAACACTTTCTTGCTATTGATAGGAGAGATTACCATCTTGACAAAGGATATTCATTAGATTTTAGGGATATTGATATGGGGTGAGCCAATAGAGCATATTTACAATGAGTAGTGAAATGGGCATATGGATCAGTTGTTCAGTGTGGGCTTTGTTCATGTTAGGTAGCACATGATAGGTCTTCAATTATGCACGTATGTATCACATGGATATTGGAGGGAGATGGATTGTCATGATGATGATGATATCCATTACTTACTATGCACTCCTAGATTCTAGTAGTGGTAGATTTACCTTCATATTGTTAGGTGTTCTTGTTGACATGGTGATTGACTAGATAATGTTTACTTGTGCCTATTTTTTACTAGTTGAGAACTATATATATCTTTGGGGATATAGAGTTCATAGGAGGTATGTCATTAGCATCAAGTTTTTTTTACACTGCTAGGCATATAAAAATATTAAGGTGTTATGACTAGGTGGATTTCCATGGTAGGCATGGGACCAAGGTGATTTCAAAATGGGATTTATGAGATGGAGAGGTGGTTATGTACTCACACCACTTAGAGGAGTAACATGAGACTTGGAATGGTATAGAGATAGGCTAGAGGCACTGGTAGAGGGGGAGGTTATTTAGAGGCCATACACCAGATTCTTAGTATGGGACAGTTATGATAGGTAGACCCTATCACTATAAAGTTATAGATGTATATATGGGAGATGGGAACACAAGGTGGAGCTCATCAAATTTGATAAGATGAGGAGATATTTTGGGTTATTGCAAGGTGTTTTAGGTGATTTTATGAGGTACATGAGAGAGGATACTGAGGCACCACTAACTACAACATAACCTAAGGACATAGAGATTAATTGTGAGGAGATACCCATGACCATAGTTATTGATGATGTAGGGGTTATGATATATTACCTTGTATGGTTTTAAGCACATTATGTATCAAAAGTGTTTGAGAGAGATGGTGTACATCAAACTCCTATTGTAGACATGGGAGAGGGGGTTAGGGTCTACATGGATGTGGATGCCCTTGATAGGTAGACGCTCATCACAAAGAGAGATCAAACATGGGTGATACTAGATAAAACATAGGTATCTCTAGTAGTGGTGACTATAGAGAGAGATAGGACACAGTTCTAGGTGGATAATCTTACACAAGAGAGGGATATAGTATAATTTTAGCTAGCCTTGGTGACATAGGAGAGGGATGCCTTGGGATAGGTAGGAAGTCAAGTACCTAAAACTATAGAACCATCAAGGATGATCTTTGTGGCTAGGTATGTGGCCATGGTCAAGGAGCTTAGATACTATGAGGCACTGGTCTTTAGATAGCTTCCAAATGATCCCTAATATGTTAATTATAGATCAATCATTATTGGGGGAGCTAGCAGTGCTACACTAGGTCAATGCATAGCATTTATGGGTGCATAGATAGATCTTAGCATTAGATAAGATCTAGGGAGCAATAGTGCCCCTCCACCTTAGAATCCTATGAGATGCTTATTTTTATGTATTATATGATTTTTATACTAGATTATGAGCTAATGCAATGAGATATACACATTATTTTGAGAGACATAAACATTATTATGATATATGATGATTTATGATTATAAGCTTAATGATGTGATTATGGGTTATGGATTTTTTTATGGTTATGGCTAGTTATTTTATGTTTATGATGTGATGATGTCATTTATGATATGATCATGATGTCATGGTTAGCATTTTTCTTATTAGTAGATAGATGATTAATTAGAATTGATCTTATTAGTAGATACATGATTAATTACATGCTTAATTAGATAAAATGTTGATTTAAATTTTGTTTAATTATGTGTATTAGATCATATGAAGTTTAATTAATCTTGAAACACATAGAGTAAGTTTGGACAATAAAACTAGATTTGATAAAATAAAATAAAAATTAAACTATAAAAAGATAATTATCTTAGTGAATGCATCAATAAATAGTTTTGAGAAAATAATAAGGAGACATAATACTCTTTTATTGGCAAGGACCAAAAAAAGAGGAAGTTAGATTGGCTTATGAACCTAAGCCCTTCACATGCTTCTCATCAACATTTATCAATTGGTTAAAATGTCTCCTGATCACATAGTGTCAAGTAAGCTTAAATTCCCTTATTTAATAGAGAGTATAAAGGGGAGATGGATGATAAAGGAATCTTCCTATGAGACTAGCATGCCTCTTTTATCAGTTACCAAAGAGCTAGGATAAGTAAAAATTTTCCATAAATGGTGTAGATTAATCGATGCAGGAAGTCTACTCACGATAGCTGATTTCAACTTCTAAATAATGGGTCTTTTAATATTTTTGTTATTGCTTTGAGAGGTTGGGGAATTTTATCAATGTGAGAAGCTTCTAAGAAATTTCTTATTTTTGACAAATGATTTTACTTATCCATCCTTCACGGGGATGGTTAAAGCTTTTTGAGACTTATTTTAGGCTTTGTGATAGTTATCCTTCAAGGGATCATAATAGCATATATTAAGCAATTTTGATTGGTTTTGGTAGTTGTACCTCAAGGGAACAAACTACTAATACCATAGATGACCCATAAGATAGATGGTTGTTAATTTTTTTGATTTTGATGACATTGACTTGATTATATAGGCTAAAAGGATCACCTTTATGAAGTCAAAACTAAATCACAATAAGGTTAAAATGTGGGTGAGAGGATTTTTTGAGAGATAATGACCATGAGATTCCATCCTATTAGTGACAAAAAGTATCCAAGAGAATCATGCCATTGGTAGAGATGTGATACCCATGTTTAGGATTAAAGCTACAAGTGTGATGGAAAATCACATGATTCTATGCTTTAATTGGTAGTCCTCAAAGTGAGGGGATGAGGGGGAAAATATTGTAAACTAAGAGACAAGATTAATCTATAAATAAGGTGAGTTTGATCTTATTTAACAAAATAAAGGATGAAATTTTGAAGAATTGAGAGGCCCAGGTTCCATTTTCCCCCCAAGAAACGATAATTGGTAGGATCTTGATCCCTACTTGTGCATAATAATATAAGGTCCAATCCAATTGAAAGTAAATTTTCCTTGCTTACTTTTCTACATATCAGTTACATGTGGATTTTCCTTTAAGATGAGGTCTTCAATACTAAATTCTCATTCTCTTAGATTTTTGTTATAGGTGTGTTTAATTCATTCTTGATAGACATGAAGATGGTTAAGCATAGACAAATTATGATCCTCAAGTAACTTAATTTAGGCTAAACATTCCTAATTATAATGACCTTAATAGAAATTATATCCTATAGGGATATTTAAAGAGAGGGAATATGGACTTTAAGATGCAAGATAGCCTCTGCTCAAAGGACAATAAAGGAAGGGGTGGTACTTATAGGGGTTTTAATGCTAATACGGTATGCGTAAAAGGTGAAATAGATGTATGAATTCCAATCTTAATTAGATGAATTAATCATTTTAGTTAACATGTTGGTAAGGGTTTTATTACAAGCTCCAACCTGTCTATTGGCTTATGGATGATAGGGTGAGGAGAAACTCAACTTAATTCCAAATGCATCATAAAGACCTTGGACTTTTCTATTTTTAAAATATTTACCATTAATGGTGATGAGTTTATGAGGGACATCAAAATGACAAATAATGTGATGGTTAATAAAATAGACAATATTTTAATCCTTAGTTGAAATGAGAGGAATAGCCTCTACCAATTTAGTGAAATATTTGGTTGCATTGATGATAAAATGATGTTTTTATGAAGAATGGGGGTTAATTTAACCAATAAGATCGAGTCCTCATTCTGAGAAGGGCAAAAAATCCATATAAAATTAGAGGTTATGACTAGGTACATGTTGTAAATTGGCATGTTATAGACATTTAACACACTTATTCATATAATCATAGTAGTGCTAGTGAAGGGTAGGCCAATAGTATCCAAGGTGAAGGATACGTTTATCAATAGCTAGACCACTAAAGTGTCCCACACAAATCCCATCATGCATTTCAATGATAGCATGATAAATTTCATGACAATGTAGGAAATATAAAAGGAGCCCATCAAAGCCACACTTGACACTCTTCAACCATTCCTATAAAGACTTGATGGGATGATGCCTAGGTTGTAATAGTCAAAGATATGCTTATACCAAAGGATGGGTTGGGTCTCTTCCACACTAAATATGGAATGAGGGTTTAATATGGTATAAGAAGGCTTAGTAAAATCATGAATAGTGACAAATAGTTAATATTTGGAAGGAATAGATGGGATCTGGGAAGCAAAGGAAGCCATTATGCCATAAAACTTGTTCATAGATCACAAAATGATTTGGATAAGGTAAATTTTAAATGACACTAAGAGTGCATCAACTATATATTTATACTATTACAATATGTCATTTTTACATTGATTAGAGCCATTTATTTAATTGGCCATGATTTGGGAATCACCAAAAATAATAATCATCTTAACTGCCAAGGCCAAAGTAGTTTGGAGACCTATCACTAGGGCTTTATAGTCAACCATGTTGTTGGTAAAACTTAAATAAATCTTGAAAGATAAAGGAAGAGGTTCACTATCAAGGGGGATGAGACTGATACCAAAATTCCCACCATATTGGCACTTCGATCCATCTAATAACATGGTCATTTGATAGGTGTTATCCTCTGGAGAAAGAGTCAAGATGGACTCATCGGTAAACTTAAGAGGAAAAGGTTGCTTGTTTACTAAAGGTACTTTAGATAATTGGTTGGTAATGACTTACTCTTTAATGTACTTCTCTTGGAGGAAATCAAGGTCAAACTTAGCTAAGAGCATGATCCACTTCTCCATATGATAGTTTTGGTATGGATTGGAGTGCATATACTTGAGTGGGTTAGTGTTGGTTATGACATAGGTATTGTGGTTGAGAAGGTAGTGGTGGAGTTTGGAAGCTATGAATACCAAGACAAGGAAATTTTTTTGGTTAGGGGTGTACTAAGTTTCATACTCTATAAGCATTCAACTTATATAGTATATATCTTTCTCTATATGCTACTCATATTTATGTACATGCATTTTAACCTAAGGAGTGATTAGTAACATAAATATAAAGGTAGAAAGGTTGATCCCCTTTAGGAGGAATGAGAATTGTTGGAGAAAGAAATCAATATTTAAGTGAATCAAAGGCCTTTTGACAATTCTTATTCAACTTAAAAGATGCATATTTTTTAGAATGTGGTTGAAATGTTGGCATCTATTAGATAGATAAGAGATGAAGTAATGAATAGATTGGATCTTACCCTACAAATTACATAATTGCTCAAGGTGGGAGGGAAGAGGAATCTCAAGGATTACTTTGATTTTGGTGGGATAAGCTTTAATTCCTTGAAGAGAGAATATAAATCCAAGGATATTTAATGATAAGATCGCAAGAAAGCATTTATTTGGGTTAAGTGAAACATGGTAATGGATGAGTCATTAAAAAATAATCTTGAGAACTTATAAATGATCTTTACAACATTGAGATTTTCCAAGAAGTTCATCTACTACGTAATCTTCTATGGTTTTATGAATAAGGTCATTGAAGTTATAGGCCATGACATACTAGTATGTTGTACTAACATTTTTCAGACCAAAAGGCATGAACCTAGAGTATAAGGTTCCCCATGGGGTGATAAAGGAAATTTTATGTTGGTCTTTAAGGGTAATCAAGATCTGATTATAGCCTAAGAAACCATTTATAAGAGATAACATGTCATGGTTAGCTGTAATATCAAGAAGTTAATCAATGCTTGGCAAACAGAATTCATCCTTTGGGTAAGCAAGGTTAAGATCATATAAATCCATGCAAATATAAATTCCCCCTATTGCTTTGGTGATAGGGATGATATTTGAGACCTATTGGGGATAGTTAATGGGTTTGATGAAATTTATAGATAAGAGGAACTGAAGCTCTTCTTTGACAAGAAGGGCTATGGAATAGTGCATTTGACAAAGCTTCTAATTGATAATATTGGAATCATGGGTAGTAAAAATATTATGGTTAGTGATGTAAGGGTTGATTCCTAAAAAGTCTATATAATACTAGGAAAATGCTATGCTATAGTGTCACAGGAAGGAGGGAAAATCTTGAAGCTCTAAGGAATATATCAATTGGCCAATTTTGACAATGCACATGTTATCCTAAGTACCCAAGTTGACATCCATGGTAGACTCATTCAACATGTTTTAAGTCTTAGGAGAAAGATTTTTGGATAAAGGAATATTTTGTACCAAGATAGGCAAGAAGGGAATCATCATCCTAACACCAAATGGTATTAATGGTAGTAGAGTCATCTTTTACCATATCATGATGAGTCAGAGGAATGGTTATGGTTTCCCCATCCTTTTTATAATTAATGGTTCTAAATATAATCATGTTGACAAAAAAGGTTAGGGGATATCATATCAAAATCCTTAGATCTAGATGGTGAAGTGGTTGGTAAGGATAAATTTCCTCATCAATGATGGTAACAGGAGGTGAATTAGTTTTTTTTTTGGTGGAGTGAAACCTAGACCAAATATTTAAGGAGGATTTTGGGTCTTGCATGGACGTAACTCATGTGGTCTGTGTTCATACCAACTTGACCAAATCCTTTCTAATCATACCTATGGAGGAAAGTCTTAGTGAACTCTAGTTTATCTAGATAGGAGAAATCAGAGGTGAATGGTCAAGTAGAAGAGGGGTAGAGGTGGAAAAAATAAGTTGATCAAGTTCCCCATATACAAGATTAGTTGAGAGATTATGAGGCCCAAAAAAAATAATGGTTTTAATATTAGGATTTTAACCAAGGTTTTGGTCAAGATTCTCATACTGCTAGGGAGTAGGGAAGGCATCCAAGGTGAAGAGGAGATATGACCCAAGTAAGAAACATTAGAATGTTAATTCCAAGGCATCATTTGTGGGGATTTTTGTAGAAGGGATGGATGAGATATTTGAGGCTTGGTTGGTGAAAGATGTGGATTCATCATTGGTTGGTGTAGGTTTGGTGTATGGAAGCAGGAGAACATCATTCAACTAGTATGTCATGTTTCATGATGTAAAAGGACTTGGGTTATCTTTTATGGTAACTACTTTACCTTCATTATCAAACTTTATGCACTGATGTAGGGTGGATTACACACAATTCATGAAATGGATCCAAGGGCATCTAAGAAGAACATTATACTAGAACTCACCTTATACTATGTAGAAGAGCTCAATAAGTGTGCAAGGTCTAAAATAAAAGTTGAGGATGGTAGATCCTAGAGTTATTTGCATGGTGTCATTAAAGGAACAAAGTTTCACTACGGTTTTTAACATAATGTTCTTCAGTAATTTCAGTTGGTCATATGCATGGGAGGAGATAATGTTGATTTTAGCTCTTCAATCAATCATAACCCTTTTTATGTAGGTTTGTTTGATGTATGTGGTAATTAATATGGGAGGATATGGGTTCTAGGGATGAAAAGAGTGTATTTCTAGATCATTAAAGGTAACAAGGGTGGAAAGATGGCTCTGACAAAGGCTGCTAGAGGTTGTGTATCTTATGGTTGAACTTATATGGTCTAAAAAGCCTCTATCATCACCTAGAGGTGATGGGATGAGGTATTAATTAGTTCTTATAAACTCATATTCATTGACATCCGGTGAAGTTACTTTAGAACTACTATTTGGATTGGCTTGGAAGGGTTGGATTAGGAGGCACCAAAGATGGACACCTTGGGATTGGATGAAGGTGAAGGTGTTTGGGTTTGGCTAGGTGATTGGGTGGTAGAGTAAGGGTATGTCTATGGAATGAAAACCTTTTCCTTCCATTTATCCTTTTGTTGGGCTTGTGATCATATGAACACATGTATGATATGGATTTGGGAAGGAGTTGGGATAATGGTTTGCTTTGGTTCTTATTATCTCTTAAATGAGAGTGTGAGGATGGTAGGTTTTGGGTGGTTGATTATGGTTTTAAAATTGATGGTGGGGTCATATGAGGATCTTCTCACAATAGGTAATTTTTAGCACATAGCTAATGGACTAGGACTTGTAGAACTTTATAATTCTCTATATCATGTCTTAGCATTCTATGGTATGAGCAAATCAACTTGTCATCAAACCAAGATGGCTTAGGACTATAGGGTTAAAATGTTTGTATAGGAGGAAAAGTAAAGAAATAATCTTACAATAATCCTTACAATATTGTTGAGTAAGACTCAATCAAATATGTTGAGGATGTTAGGGTTTTGGCTTTGGATTTTGTAGTGTAAGCCTTCTTAGGAGTGGGCTTCACAATGAGGGTTTTGGGTGGTGGAATATTCTTGATGGGTTGAATTTTATAATTTAATGGCTTAGAGGTAGATGGTTTGGAAATTAATGGCTCGTAGGTAGTTGGTTTGGAGTCATAAGGTTTAGAAATAGTAGGCTTGCTAGTGGGTGGTTTTGAAATATAAGGGTTAGAAGTAGAAGGCTTGGTACTAAAGGCTTTGGAGGTAAAAGGCATGGAAATTATAGGTAGATGTGTAGTTAAATGAGGAGGTTGGTTTTGTCTTATAATTAGGAGATGTGTCTTATTATGGAAGGATGAGGTTCTAGGATGGAAGAATGATATGGTCCTAAAATGGAAGGAAAGGTATAAATGGGTGGCAAGGTTTTAGTTCTTGGGATCCTAGGTGGCTCCACTTTCTTAGTTTAATGTGGGGTTTCTTTGGTGGGCTAGATGGTGATAAATCAAAACTTAATGAAGGTTGAGTAAGTATATAAGTAGGGAGAATGTCTAAATTTTTTATGGGATTTTTTGGGATGGTAGAACGTGATTAGGTTACTTTGGGTGGAGTTGGTTTGGTTGGTTCAATTATGATTTGAGATGTAGAGGTTTTTACTAGTTTCATTGGGATGATGGTCAGTCTACTAGTGGAAATGGAAGGATGGGTTGACAATGGTAAGGTTGAAGGGTATTATTTGGCTGGATAGAGGATCCCAAGATGGTGCCAAAATGTGGAATAATCTATGTTGGGTTGGGATAGGTACTCCACATTTTGAACCAGTCACTAAAAATGCTTATATATAGGTTTGGCTATTTCAGTATTAGACTTAAAGGATAATCCCATGGGTGGAGAAAGGGAATTACTTTCCTTATTTGTTTCCTCAATCAAAGGCTCTAAGGTTTACAAAGGTGATTCCTGAATGGGAGAGTAGGTAAAGTAACCACTTCCTTAGGAATGCTTTCCAAATGAAGAGTGGATTGCTTTATGATGAAAGAGAAAGGTATGGTGGTAATGGTTGCCTCCTTTTGTATGTCTTCCAAAGGAGATTTTGGTAGCTCTACTACCTCAATAAATGGATAAAGGGTAATAGTTGCTTCCTTTGTTAGTTCTCAAAGGAATACAAGGTAAATATAATACCTCAATAAGTGGAGAGGAAGAAGAAGTGGTTTGGACAATGTTTTCCTCAATAATGATCTAACTAAGGACCACATTGATAGTATGGACCTCACAATTGTGAGAGAATTTTGATTTATTAGTTTCATTATTCATGAAAGGGTAATGGTTGGAAAAAGGTTATCTAAATATGTCAAGTGACTAATTTGGGAGTGCATTGGAATAATCTATCATAAGTTCCCCCTTGTCAATCAACCCCTGGACAACGCTTTTAAAAGTATTGCATCTACTCACATCATGTCCAATGACATAGTGTAAGTCACATAATTTGTTCTCCTTATACTAACTAGGTATAGGATTAGAGGAGTTGAATTGTTGTGGGGGTTTGATTGGATGGAGTTGTATGATATTATCTTTCAATCAATTTTATAAAACTGAATCATATGACTCCCTTAATGGATTCTATTGATTTTGGTTGTTACAATTTTGGTTTCAGGTATTTTGGTTGGTAGAATTAGAAGAGTTGGGTTAGTTAACAACCAAAGGAGGGTGTTTTTAAGGAAAACTATATTTATGGTTCCCTTGGTTTTGGTATTGGTATTAGAGTGATTGATGGTTTTGGAGGAGGATCTTTCATTTGACTTGAAACTAGAATTCTTATTTCTTATTTTTTTGCTTCTCCTCATCAATGGCTCTAATCTCTTATTTATGTGCCATGGTGAAAGCCTCATAAAAGGTCTTGAAAGTCTGAACCTACAAAGTGGAGTAAATGTGTTTGGGACAAGATTAAGAGAAAATATAAATCAACTTAGGTTGGGGAAAAGAGAAAGAGAGTTGGTTTATCAAACCTCTCCAATAGGCCACAAAATCAGCAATTGAGTCATCTTTAAATTACTGAATGGAGTAGAGGTCCATGGAAAATTTCTTGGATATATTTATGGAATAATGATCTAAGAAGGTTTGAGCTAATTGGAAAAAATAAAAGAGGGAGTGCTTGGTAATATCACTATACTAATCTAACATTAGAATGGATAGGGACATGAGAAAGGTGTTAACAAGGAGAGCATCATCATAAGCAATCAAATAGAAAGAGTGTCTAAAAGATCTAAGATGTTGTTGATGATATTCCTTGCTCTAAAATTTCTAAAAATTTGGAAGTTTGCATTGAGGAGGATAATATCAGATTGGTATAGATGGATGAATTGGTTTTTTAAAAATTTGATAATATGATAAGGAGTTTTGGGTATTAGAAATAGATGACTCTAAATTGGTCATCTTGTCCATTAACATATTAACTAGATAAGTTTGCATTTTTTTACCCACATAGTTATAGGGTAAATTATATTTTTTTATGTAGGTGAAATATAAGGATAGATAGTGGAAGGTTAGGATGTTTCCATTTATTGGTATGTGGATATGGGAGGTTGGGTAGAGGGTAGAGCTATATACCCTTATAGGTTGGGAATATAGCTTGGGTTGGATGAAATGGGTACTTGTTAAAGAATTTACATGCATTGGGTTGGAGGTATAAATGAGTTGATAGGTTAAGGATGGGTGGTAACATTGGTAGTAATGGGTGGAAAGGTAGAAGGTATAGAGACCACTAAGCTTTAGAATGGAGTGGAGGTTGGTGGGATGGAGATAAGAGGAAGGGTGACAACACTAGTAGAGGGTACTCTAATGGTAACTAGAGTATAGGTTCCCAAAGGTTTGGTTTTTCCTATACTAGAAGAGTTATTATTTGGAGTAGAAGGCATTTAGGTGTTGCTTACTTGGATGGGTTGGTTTTTGATGGTGGTATTGGAGGGATTGTTGGTAGAATAAGATGCTTGGGTGACTAAGGGTTGGGTGGAAATAGTGGTAATAGAGGTGTTTCCCATAATATGGGATGACATACCATTGGGTGGATTAATATATGTGAAAAAAGTGAGGGTAAAATGAGATATGGTGTTAAGATAATGTTGGAAGGATATGGGGTTATTATTCAAAAAGGTGCCAAAATCTATATCACCTTGGGTGATCATCTGAGGGATACTAGGACTTTTAAAAGGATGGGGAGAATCCTCTATATTTGATATGTAATCCATGGATGAATAAGAAGAGGAAGATATGTGGTTTGGAGGTTGACCCTAATTTTCTTGGTTTCTTAGTTATTATCTAGTGAGAGCCATGAAAACAAAGGGAAAAAAAGATAAGATCGATCTCAAAAATCAAAAGAAAAACAATCAATATAAAAATATATTTAGAAAAAAAATGCACACAATAAAGTGAATTAAAACCCTAAGGTACCTTTTATCTCTCTTTAGGATTATGCCTCAATTTTAAAGAAGTTTTGAAGACCAAATTGGGCTTGTAGAGTAGGTACTAAAAGAAGATATCTAAAGATGGTTTTAGGTAATTAAAGTCTCTCAAGGTCGATATTAGAACTTGGTATGTGGCTTGATATTAGGGCCTACCCCTTAACTTCGCACAGTACATTTATAAGGGTGTTGGGTGCTTAGCTATGATATATTGAGTTGCTAGAGATTATACTCAACCAATATACTAAGTTGGTTCTCCCCTTGGTGGTGAAATCTAAGTAGGATAGCAAAGAAAGGTGACTAATGGGTGATGAAATTTAGCTGGGCCTTATGTCAATGATTTGATGTTTGATTTAATGTGTGGTTTGGTATTATTTGTGTGATAATAAGTGAGACTATGATTAATTTACTTGATTAATTTAATGTGGGTGAGCTAATAAATACAAGCAAACAATGGATACAAATTTAATTTTAATCCAAAATAAAATTTTGGTGTCTTTTAAAATGAATAAAAAATAACTAAGATGC
Source organism: Torreya grandis (assembly GCA_037957365.1). Classification (NCBI taxonomy): domain Eukaryota; kingdom Viridiplantae; phylum Streptophyta; class Pinopsida; order Cupressales; family Taxaceae; genus Torreya; species Torreya grandis. The sequence continues at coordinate 1,361,822 of JARHVA010001361.1, forward strand.
ACCTAAATGATGATGTAAAGTCTAGTCCATGAATGATCACTTTTGAATTTTAGAAATGAAAGCAAAGATGACAATTTTTTCTCTAAAAAAGTGAAAGAAACTAGAAATTACATTTTTGAAAGGAAGAAATGAAATAAAGAACTTCTAATTTTTAGAAAAGAATGAAATTAATGAATCTTCTCTAATGAAACTAAATGTCATATAACTATGAAACCAAGGAAAATCTCATGGGTCCCATTGGGCATGCCAGAATGTTTCACTAAAAATTTTCTTTATTTTCTTTGGAAAGAAAGTTGTACAACTTGAAAAAGGGGTGAGGTTATTAGAACTTGTATGTGTTTTACATGCATGATCCAAAAAAATATGACAGTCCTCTTTGTTTAGGGAATATGATCTATAAATAAGAAAATAATCTAGAAAATGATGGATTAGTGAGATAGTAGGGCTGACTGCCTAATGTGAACTAGATCCAAGAAGCATAAACTTCCTTGGAGGCTATCAATACAAACTTTTAAAACACTTATGTTTAAATAGATTAAAAACATATGATTACATGAAATAATAGAAGATAATGAGATCAAATATAAGAAATACTTTAAAAAAACAAGTGATTTTGATTAAAAATATCAATAAATGATTTTATGTCAGTGCTAAATTATTCAAACTTGATTTAGAAAATAAGTTGAAGTTATATGATAAACCAAAAACCCAAAAGTGGAATTTGGGTATAGTTAATGGGTCAAATTAGCTTGATATTATGAAAATGGATACATAGTAATTGTTGGTGGTTAGGTGTGACCATTAGTCGTTATTAATTGTTAGAAATTAGGAAAATCCATTAGTAGTTAGGAAAGACCATCGACAATAACTGCTAGATTTATTTTGAGAAGAGAAATCTATTAAGGAGGTTATAGAGAGGTTATGTGAGTGATGTTTTGATTGGACATTTGTTGTGAGGTAGAAAGTAATGCTCAAAGGTATATAGTTTATGGATAGGTTATTTAGGTGAGTAAGGGTGGTTTTTGTGGGGTTTTGGGTAGGAGGTGAAATGTCTAGAGTTACAAAATTATGATATAGGAAAAATGGGATGAAAGGGAAGTAATGGGGAATGACACAAATAATGAAACAAATAGAGATAACTACTAAAATTTTATTAGAAAAAACATAGATACTTTGCTTTTAGGTGTTATTAGTTTGAGGAAAACTAGTGTTGATCCTAGAATAATGTTAGTAGAATAATGGTGCCTTGGCTCAAGATAGTGAGTTGTAGAAATACCTTAAGCCTTTGACCTAGTTCCTAGTTCAATGGGAAGCTTCTAGATATGCTTGATATTTATAATCTCTTTCCCCTTAAATCCTTGATTTCAACCTTATCTTCATATCTTAATATAGAGCAAAGGAGAGTTGGAATGAAGAGTTTACTAAATGGTTTATCAATCAGTTTAATAAACAATCTAATCATGCATTGATCATGTAGACAACAGACTAAAATTAAATAGTTGGTAATCAATGAGTGAGAGGTATTCAAATTATAATTGATTCCTTTAATCATGCAAGAGTTCAAGTAACCATTAGTGATTGAATTCAACCATAAGTGTTCGAGGGTTGACCATCAACTATTAGGAAGACATAGTCAAAATGGATAGAACTAGTCATTTTCACTTATGTTTGGTGGTTAAAAAAGTTACGAAATGATCCAAAGGGGCCAAAGGGTGTTTAAATGGTTAATAAAACATCTAAAACCATAGTGTATGGTTTTCTAGTGTCTATAATGGCTTTGGCACTAATGTGACTATCACATTCACTATCATATACTTTGATTGTGGTTATTTTTTATTCTTCATAATTTAAACATCAAAGTGTATATGATATTTATGGATTATATGACACCTTAATATTATACACTTGGCACACTCATATCTTGTTTATTCCTCTAATTTATATATCTTTACCAATTTTGGCTGTCTAACATCTACTTTATATTGTGACCCTTGGCCTATCCCTTAGTCTAACCTATCTTATGTTGATGACCCAAACCTTATATCTTGACTGAATGCTTAAAAAATGCTTATCTTCTAGTTCAAAATGTTATAATTTTGTACCTATTTTACTAATATTATGACAATAATATCCCAAATAGACACGTACATCAATGTAGGTGTCCTACTCTAACATAAGTATCTAGTACCCTAAGTTCATCTAATATGAAAATGAAACGTATCCTAATGGTTGACCTTAGTGATTTAATTTAGTTTTTTTCTCTAAATGGATTGATATAAATATTAAATAAACTCTCATTCATTCCTCACCTAAAAAAGAGCCAAGGAAACTTATCAAAACATTCAATCAAGCACTTGGTAAAGAAAAATGTCTATATTTTCAACTATTTTAATATTAATTATATGGACAACACATACCCAAGTCTAAATTACTAAAGAATTATCCCAAGAGCTATATTTTTCAAGTTACAAGCTAGGTCATTATTGTACTTACTTTCCACATGCTTCATGATTATTACACAAGCCAACATGTAAGATAAAAATATATTAGTCTGAGGCCCTCTTCAAAGTATTAGCTATGTAGGCAATGTTCATTGACAAAGGGGTTTTGGGGGTTAGCTCGACACTTTGTGCCCATTAACCCATTGTTTCCAAGATCACTATGAAGATGAAGAACTAGGTTTTACAATTTCATGAGGAGTGATAGTTCATGAACCAAATCTAAATGCACCAAAGTAAAGGTTAAGATAACCCCATATGCATCTAGGTGGTCTCATCATTTATATTACTGTATAAGAAACCTACATCATGTTTAGATAGTAGTGTCAATGTAATTATCCTAGGATGATGCTAGTGTTCTTAGCTCTAGGGGAATTCAAATCATAATCTGTTAACTATTCTAGAATGATAGTTTAGTCTACTTCTTACCTATTCTAGAGCTAAAATTATATCATCATAAGAACCAAGTACTTTATTTCTTTATCATTTCCATATCTAGCATAGGTGTACTTACTCTTCATACCTTATATCAATTTAATGAAATCAATATATGTTACTTGAGTTTAGAATTTAATTATCCTACTAAAGAGATAGCTTATCACACTTGTAAATTATACTATCTCTATCCCATTTAACCCTAGATAACATTGATCTGGAAAATTTAGGGTTAAACATTTGGTGAACCCAATATTTAAACTCCAAACCCTAGGTTAATTAGGGGTTTCTAATATTTTTATTTTTGATCCCTAATTTCTATATAATATGTGAAACATGGATGCATATATCACTTATTTTGGGATCCAATTTGTCATAGTTTCTATGATTTGATACATTAGTTTACTTGTAAAAATCATTAAGAAAATTCATGTTAATAATGAGAGGGTTTTAAATTGGAAACAACACTTTATCTATCTTTAAAAATACTTTTGTGATGTTATAGATCTAGTATTTAGATGTTAATTTGCATGCTCTCAACAATTTATTATACCTAAATAATTAAATTATAACTACCATCCCACACCTATTATTCTCATGCTATTTATATTAGATTATGTAGTCTATATTATTACTAATTGAAGAGGTAAGGTTTCTCAACCCATTCCACCACCTATTACTATACAACATGTGCCTCCTAAACCTAAGTTGGTAATAAAATCTATGGGATATGACAGTATTCACCTATTGAGAAATACACATGATAAAACTTCATTCCTTGATCTCCTAAAGTAATATAATGTTTATAAGGGCATCCTATACATGTCATTACATGAGAGACAAGTTCCAAGTGATACTGAGCTTGTTTATTTTGTAGATATCATGAAATTTTTTAAGAATAATGCCAAGTTCATTACCTTTGATCTAATATATTCACAACCCAAAGAGATTATTGACCAAAATTTGCCTTTATTCATACGAGTGATCATGTAAAATAAATGCATAAAAAGGGTGATCATTGATAATGTATCTATCCTAAACATTCATAACATAAAATTTCTAACCACCATGGATCATAACACCAATATTATTCAAAAAAACATTATGCACATAAAAGGATTTGATGATTCACATATCCCTTTAATTGGTCAAATTATATTAGATATGAAATTAGAGTCAAAATAGTTTCAATTAATTTTTAGGTAATTTATCAATAATTACATTATAATTTACTTTTGGGTAGATATTGAATACATTAAATGGAAATTATCCTATCTACACTTCACCAATGTGTAAAATTCATACATGATGGGACCTTATTATCCATGCCTATTGATGACTAACCTTTAAAATTTTTCAAAATAATACATTCTAAAATGGAAGAAATTCCTAAAATGGTAACACCTGAGTAATGAATTCTTATTAATCACATACACACATATGAAATAGGTGAGTCAACTACAATGGTTCCCTTTTCTCTAGATTTAAATAAGGCACTAAATACTAAGGTGCACATAAATGTACACAAAAAATAAGAACCATTACTAAAGGAGATAATATAAACACAAGATCCCCATGCATTTGAGCTTCCTTTATTTTCAATACTGAGACAAATTATAGTCATGTTTCATATTGTTATGATACTGGTGATAATATTGCTTATGATATGATAAATGAGAAATTGTAAGAACTAAAATTTGATCCACTTAATCACCTTTTGCATAACCTATTAAAATATATATTTCCCAATACATATAAGCTAAATCCACTTTCATAATATATAAAATTTAATCTATATAATCACAAAAACAAAAATATCATATGAACATGTAAATACTTATTATTTTATACATCCCTTTTAGCTAAAAACATTGATTCAACTTTAAAAGGTTCAAAATGAAAATTCATCATGTGAACAATGTGGATTAATATTGAAAGGATTTAAACCAAATTTTATAGATCATGACACAATAAGAAACTCAAGATACACATTATCTATGTTACTTGAACATCAAATGATGTTTTTACCTTCTACCAGATAAGGAACATGTACTAGACTTATACCCATAAAAGACAAGGTAGCATATTATAAATATCATTGAATCTTTGGACATAATATGAATCAAAGTGAGGCATTGAAGAAATTAATTCATAAATATAAGAACGAACGATGCATAAACAATGTGTCCAACATGAGAAAAAGGAAGAATCCTTCATATCTTTCACAAAACAATTATTTATGAAAATGATCAAAGTATCAAGATTTAACTTTTATTAAAAATATTGATGGGGTATATTTCCACCATCTCTAGATTAATATTAAATAGTGGGATACAATTGGTGGCACCACTTTTTTTGCATAATTAAGACATGAAATAATATACTCTCCACTAATGCCAAAATATCAAGGATACATTCACTTACCTATAGCTTTTGACCCACGTATGGAATCTTCCACCATATGGTATAAGATTGTAAACTACATTTGAAACTAAAATTTAGACAAAATTGGCTAGTTGAGTGGAATTCTATGCTAGATACTAAAAAAATGTGTGTTACTTTTACTTTTATATATATATATATATATATATATATATATATATATATATATATATATATAGACACACACACACACACACAGAGAACATGATAAGTATGATTATTTGCTTCCACCATTGGCTTAAGGTAAACCATCAATAAAAAACATTGAAAATGTGGCATTACATCAATATAAACAAATATCAATAAATTTTATATGTGGTCATAACCATTTTATGATGAGGACTTCCATAATTAGACATTTTCACAAATTCCAAAAATACCAAAAAAAAATTAAAATCTTCAAAATCTAAAAATATATCCAGCACATACATACTATATTAGCTCCTTGGCATCTATTTGTAAATTACATGTTAATTGATGGCATATAAATTACTCCTACATACACATGTGTGTCATGATTCTAATTAAGTCTGACATGAGCATACATGGGTACATGATATTTTCCTATTGAAAATGTTGGCCCTTCCATTTACTCATGTCATATGGACATTGGGAGCATCCACCTCTATGGTCATCATACTTTTAGGTTACATGGTTATATGTTTGCTTTACATTATCATGTTTTGATTTCATATATGTAATTACAGATACATTTATCCATGATTATATCTTTCACATGGTACTTATTATGTTATGCGCTTGACATTTTTTGTTAAAAAATTGGATCCATGGATTACTATGATATGTTTATGTGGATTGGTTATGATTTTCTATATGTACTTCCTATAGTGCCTTTTCTTGATATTTTTTGTTCTAGATTTTGAATATGATCCTATATTTTCAGCCCCCATGACTATGTATACTTTATTTTATATTTGAATATGTCTTTGTTTTTTGTATGGACATTTGAATATGTAATTATTGATTTTATAGACATTTGACTAAGTCATGTATCTTAAATTATATGCCATTTTAACATGCCCCTTGTTTATGGTCTCTTAGGACACTTGTATGTTTACTTGTTTTTTAATGCTCTTATGTGTGTTTTTATTTTTTGATATTGTAATTTTACTATCTATATGTTGCCATGATCTTTATCATGCATCTTAGGCTTTCATGTGATCACATTATTTTATGATCTTGAATTTTATATTTGCCTAGACATGTTATTTCATATGATATATGGTTAAACACAAATTATTTAGTTATATTATCCTTTTGAGGTGAGGTAACTACCGATTACTATTATTTCGTTAACTCAAAGGGTTAGAATATTAGTCAGGGCATGTCATAAAGGCATGGCTTCCACATATTCACAATTTTGAAATTTAGTGGAGGCACACTTTATAAGTATGTCTTCAACACCTATTTAGTATTTAGTATTTATATCAGTTTGTAGATTTAGTGGATACAAGTCATATGCACATGGATTACACATTGTAACAATTTTAGATTCAGTGAAGGCATGCTTTGGAATCATGTTTTCCACACTTATTTAGTATGCAAATCTATAGATTATAGTGGGGGCATGTTCTAAAAAACATGTCCTCCACATTGGTACTTATTTAAATTTTTAGATTTATCCATATATAGGGGGTTGATGTTTTGGAGGCATGTTATCCACACTTACATAGTTTCTAAATTGGCCAAAGTAGATAATTATATAGTTCACATTCATAGTTGTGGAAGAATTATATACATTGGTACCATTGTTATACATAGTTTCAACATGAGACATATCTAAGGTGCATATTCTATGTAATGTGCACCTAATATTGAAAAATACAAATCAATTTAATATTTTAAAACACTCTTAGGGACTATCATCACCCATTAGGATGGGATTTTATGGACTATATTGAGATAATCTACTATAGTAGTAAGTTTGATTTTTGTATGGTTGAAGTTATTATATCACTCAATTATGCCAATATTTTATGTTGGACTTTATTGTATCATCCATATTTAACAATTTGATAACATAAGATAACTTTTTTCACTCATGATCATTAGGTTATAAGTATGATTGGGTTGCTTAGTTGAGCTAATCTCAATTATCGAGTGGAAACTTAAATTTTATATAAGGTCATAGGTATGTTCCTTCCAATATTTCTCTATCTCCCTAGATATATGTACTTTCAATATTTATATATTCGTCCTAATACTAGTTTCATAACCTTACAATGAAACATCTTTCAAAATAACTTGCCAATAGGAAATGTGGTTACAATGATACATAGGTACACTCTTGAAGATTGATATTTAAATTTCAATCTTTTTAATAATTTTAATTTCATATTATATGCACTAATTATGTACTATAACATGCTCTTGGTTACAGGTTTGTCACTAGCAAAGTACTTAGGTTATCCTCACACAAAGGCAAGGTCTATTATACACAACCAAGTATGGATTTCTTCTTTTTCAAACTAGAATTTTCATTACAAGATTAAAAGGGGGGAATTTAGATGATATTTATGAATTATATATAATCTTAGTTATGTACACTTAGAAAACTTAGACCTTGGTTATTACTCTCATTTTTGGACCTTTCCCACTTTCAAAAGTCTTGCATATGCTATATTTTATTCCCCTTGGCCTATTTATTATTTTGACTCATCTTATATTGATGACCCAGACATTATATCTTATCCAGAATGCTTAAAGCCTATTTATATTGCACTTATGAAAGTTATAATTCTATACCTACTTTCTTTTTCCATAGACACTAGCATCTTAGATAGACACTTATGTTGACATTGGTTTCATGCTCTGATGCTAGTGTCTAGTATCCTAAATTCATCTAATTTTCAAATGAAATGTATAATAATGGTTGTCTTAAATTTTTTAATAGGAATTATTTCTCCAAAAGGATTTATATAAATAAAAGATAAACCCTCATTCATTACTTACCTTGTATACACCTAGAAAAGATCTAAGGTAAATTATCAAAGCATTCAATCAAGAACTTGATAAATCAAAGCTTCCCTATTTTCTCATATTTTCATATTAGTAATAATGACAACACATATATAGGTATGAAGTAATAAATTAGTATTCAAATATCTATATTTTCCAAGTTACAAGATAGGTCATTATTGTACATGTTTTCTACATATTGCATGATTCACACACAACCCAACACACAGGGGAGAAATACATCAGTCTAAGGCCCTCTTCAGATTATTAGCTATGGAGGTAGTGCTCATTTATAGAGGGGTATTTAGGGTCAAATAGATAAAGTGTGGATACTAACTAAATTTTTTTAAAGATATTATTAAGGTGAATAATTAGGGTTTTGTAACTTTGTGAGGAACAATCATCCATGACCTAGATCTGAATACACTAGAGTCAAGGTGAAGAAAAACCTAAAAGCATCCAAATGGTTAGATAATATTTCATAATGTATTCAATATAAGACACCTATTTTAGGTTCAGATATTAGTAAACATGCAATCATCCCAAGATGGCACTAGTGTCTGTAGATCCATAAACACTCAAATTAGAATTTGACAACTATTCTAGAATCATCTTCCAGTCTAATTTATGCATGATCTAGAGCTAGAATGTAACAACATTAGAACCAACTAAGTAATTTATTTCTTTGTCATTTCCATATCTAGAATAAATATACTTAATATTTTTATCTAATCTCAGTTTAATTAATTTATTATATGTTATATCTGAGTTTAGCATTTAATTGGCCTATTGTATAGATAGTGTATTACCCTTTGATATTGGACTATATATATCCCCTTTAACCTTATATAACCCCAATTTATGAATTTTAAGTTTAAACATAAATTATCTACCTATGAAATTATATTTTTAATAAGGATTATTTGATTTAGACATAGCATATTCCCTGACATTATAACTTATGTTTATCATTAGGTGTGGCATTTTTTGGGATAACATCTTTAGATAATAAATTACACACACACACACACACACACACACACACACACACACACACACACACACACACACACACACATATACACACACACACACACATATATACATACATACATATACATACATATATATATATATATATATATATATATATCATTATACCATTTGTAATTTATTGTTATAAAGATAATTTTTGTAGATTATAAAGCGTCTAAATTTGTTTTAGTATCTGACAAATGCCTTAGTTGATAAATATTAAAAATTTCCTACTCATTGTTAATATGAATAGAGATCATTAAAATTGAACTAGCCATTACATTAACATGCCTATTTTCATTTCTAGTTATGGTTTCTATTCAAAATGTGTCCAATTTATTATTTAGACATTATACCATTTATTTTTATGGGATTGACTTTTCCTCTTTAGTTTGATAAATATATATTATGTAATTAACCACTAGCTGGGAATTTCCATCTGATTTTATATACTTTATTGTTATTTTTCAGTGGTAGGTAAACCCAATAGTATGGCCCCATATTCTATTATATTATTTGAGAATGAAAATTTAAAGTGAAAATAAAATGGAAATAGTTAACCTTGAGGATTAATGAAAACTATCCACACTCCTACACTAGTGGTAGACTTTGATTCATAAAATTACATGATCTAAGTATCATCATTGATGTGATATGCAGTGAAGTTATCACATGATGCATCATGAATTATTGATGTATCAAATATTATATTTTTTATTACATGATTTTTATTATACTAATTTATAGGATATAAATTTTATATTGAATTCCCTATGTAAAATTACCCATTTGGCAATGCATCCTAATAAATGTGACTTAGACAAGAGGAACTTGAGTGGTTCTACATTTGTGATATCTTGTGTCTCATTATTAATCATGTAATGTCATGATTTTTTTACTAATATAAAAAGAGATGAGAATAATTTTCCATTGAATTTTAATTTTTCTCTTAATCAACTAACATATGACTCATGTAACAAATGACACAATCTTTATGATCATCATCATATTCTGTGAGTAAAGTGCCCAAGGCATGTTTTGTAACTAATATATATGGTAGTAGAGATATATAAAGAATTAGTGGCATGAAAATGAGTGGATTGATTATATATTATTTGATTTCATAAAACCTTTATTCACAACATACATCACATTAAAATTTTGTATCTTTATTTAATAGATATGTGAAATACTATGTTTATCAGCCAACTAAGAACCAAACCATCTATTTACTTGAATATTTATTTGGAGGGTTTTCGTTTCCTTAATTTTGGTGGAGGAATGTAGATAAGGGATATTATCATTTTGGGATGTAATTACAAGACTCTTTGAGATATGTTATAGCTGAGTAAGTTTCATCATATAAGTCCAAACACACTCCTCTTTAGATTTAGGCACACATTAAACTTTTTCAGTCTTTCAAATATTCATCATAGATGTAAAGTGTGATCTTATTGATGTTTTAAAATTTTGAATTAAGTCACTCACATAATCTTTGATAATCTTTTGTATGTAGTCATGGAATATGGGTTTCATATCTCTATAGTAACTAGATCTAGAATTTTTTAATCTAAATGGCATGACAATGTAGAAAATACTTCCCCATTGTGTGATAAGTTATGTTCTCTCTTGGTATGTAGGGTTAATATTAGTTTCATTATATCCTAAAAAACCATCCTTAAATGATAAAATTTCATAACCAGTAGTATATTTTATGATCATGTCAATTTTTGATAATGGAAAATCATCTTCAATGAATGCCTTACTTAAATTAAAATAATTTGTATTACATCAAGTGTGTCCATAAGGATTTGTAATTAAAAATATGTTAGAAACCTCCTTAATATAATCAACAACTCAAAATAAATCTTTCATCCAAAATCCATTCAATTTATTTTCTGATTAAAAATATTACTTTTGGATTCATATTTTTTTAATTTTTTTCTTGATTGGCTTTGCATCATGATATATTACTATATTATGCATTATAATTTTAGGATTAATTCTAGGCATATATTTGTAAGACCATGTGAATGATTCTAGATAATAATGTAATAATTTTTAAATATTTATAAATTCATACATATTTAATAAGGTTGTAACAGGTACAAGTCATACATGATTTTATGTTTCATAATGATATTCCATTCTTTTTTCATTAAGTAGGTTTTATTATTTCTTCCTTATATAGTGTTATAGGGATGGTATCTCAACCATCCTCTCTAGTCTACTCATTATTGTCATATTTTTCTTTAATGTATACATGGTTAGCTATTGAAAGAGGAAGTTTTTGATTATTATACAAAGAATGAATATCTTCATATGTCCCCATGTATTCTAAGAGGGAATCATCTTTTGAAAATTCATCTAAAGTCAAATTTGTAGCCAAGTTTTACCTTTTATCATTTCTAGGTATATCAAATATAATTAAGATTTATTATGAACATATTATGTTTGATCAAAATGTGATTTGAGTAAATTTGTATATATAGTGAGTGGTGTAAATGATTATTTATTTTATTTTCTTTATTTCTCAAAATAACCATGTCTTTTCTCACTTTGGGATAAACTACTTAAATGAGGCTAAAAATGCCTTATGCATGTGTTCCCAATCCTTGTCCTATATATCCCACCTTCAATAAATATTTAATCCAAAATCCATATTGACTACATTTTTTAATGATGTAACTAGAGTGGAAGAGAAACTTGGTCATTTAAAATATTTGAATTGATACACATGTGGTTATATGTGAATAATGTAGTGATCTTTAGGTTGAGTTAATGCACAATATTTAAATGGTTATTGATCCAAAGGGAATCCATATATGTATTTTTTGTGACTAATATTTGAAAATCCATATAGAGTTTAGGGAACCATGTTTATCTCATGTATTCATGGTGTCCCTAAAATATTGTTATAATTGAGGTCATTAAGCATGACCTAAAAAATGGTGACTATCGTATGAGGACCCATGATTATATGTAATGTAGTTTTTCTAAGTACTTTCCATGAAATAATTTCAAATCCTGAAATGTGTGTTGAGCCTTTATAAATAGTATATTTAAAAAGGATATATTTGAAATATTTAGTCTTGATCCATTATCAACAAGAACCCATTTGAAAACTTTATTGTGCATGAAAACTTGGATATAATGGTAAATTTTTATCTATAATATTCTTGGGTGGTAATTATTATTTTTCAAGATATATATTTTATTTCATATATCACAAAGAGTTGATAATATAAGATGCATAAGGTATTTCTATGTTACTATGAAAAATTGTATTGTGTAATGTTTTATAGAGAACATCCTTATACACTATAGTTTTTTGAAATAATTATAATGTTGAGATATTATCATGACTTTTATGTAGTTGATCCACTATATTATATTATTTTGGTGGATAGGTCTGCCTCGTGGGATGTGGTAGGGTTGAGGATGAACACGTTTACCACCTTTTTTTCATGCAAATGAGGTATCTGTAATTATTTGGTATTAATGGTATGGATAGTAGAGTTTAATTTGAATTATGGAACAATTTAGATAAAGATAAAAAATGATTCATGCATTCCATTTAATTCTTAGTGGTGACTAGTAGAAACTTAGATTGGATATTAAAACAATGATAAATTAATAATATGTGAGATTGTACCATAGTTATTTTGGCCTTATTATTATTTTTAGATTTGATTAATACATATATATTATGAATAACATGTAAATTAATATAAAACTTAATAGTTAACTTCAATAGATGTGAACTAGATGCATTCATTATTACTAATATTTGAAGCTTTGGAAATTCTGAAACAAAGAAAAAGGTGAAACTCGTTAAGGGTATGTTTGCATTGTAGGGTTTCAAATATACCAATATTAGTCATAAATAGTGTAAACACTATAAGATAACACTAAAACCAATTAGGTTGAATCTTCTGCCCATTAAGTGTGGGTCCACAAGTATTTTATTAATCATAAAAAAATAAGTACATAGAAAGGGTGCCTTTACTATGTTAACCCTTTTAAAAATCCAAACATTTATTTTATAGATTTTACCCATGACTAGTAAAACCAACTAACTTCATATAACCAACCATTTATAAGAATTCAACCCGAAAGAAAGTTATATTATTAACTTAAATTAATCTACACAAATCTAACTTAAATATTTATGTGGTGTCTTTTATAAAAGATGCATACCCTATTTACATTTATTAAAATAAACTAACACATCAAAACCCTAAGATAAGTTAAGACTTTGGATAAGTCCTAACAAACCCCTGTATGATCAAAAGTCAAGTCTTTGGACACATACCAAGCATTTTTCTAAATTTTTCAAATTTGATTCTATGAATGGGTTTTGTGAAAATATCAGTTGTCTACTCAATAGTTGGGAAATATATTGTATCAAGAGTTTTATTTGATACCAAAATTCATAGATAATGATATTTGACATCCATATGTTTTGTTTTTATATGAAATATTGGATTCTTGGACATCTTGATTACACTCTAATTATCAATGTATAATAGTTTAGGAGCAATATGAGAAACCTAAAGATCTTCAAGAATATATCTTAGGTAAATAATTTTTCTAGAATCATCCCTTACTAAAATGTACCCTAATTCTAATGATGAATTTTTCATTGTATCCTAGTTTTTTACAATACCAAGTAATGGCAGATGAACCCATATGCATAATATATCTTGTTGTTGACACTTTGTCATCTACACATGCAAAAATATGCATCAAAATACCCAATAAGTTTGAAGTTCTTGTTGTGGTGGTACTCAAGGCCATATGTTTTTATTCCTTGATGTAATAAATTACTCTTTTTGTTGCATGCTAATGAATTTATCTAGGCTCATGCATAAACCTAGATAAAATTCTAACTGAAAATGATATATCAGTCCTAGTAGTCATCAAATATATCAAAAATTCCTCCAATTATCTATATTTGTTGCAATAAAAAAAGGCATTACCATCATCCTTAGATAATTTTAAGTTACTTTCCATGGGAGTGAGGGCAGGTTTATAATCACTCATGCCCAACCTATCTAATAACTCAAAAATATACTTGGTTTTTGAAATGAAAAGACTATGTTATTTCTAATTTACTTATATGCTAATATAGTAGTGAATAAGTCCAATATTTGTCATCTCAAACCCATCTTTAAATTCCTTCTTCATAGACTTGTTATAGTTTTCATCATTTCATGTGATAAATAAGTCATTGACATAGAGAACAAGAATCACCAATTTCTTACCCTATACTCAAAAATAGAGAGTATCATCAGATTCACTATGTTAACAAATAATGGATTTTAAGTATGAATCCATTTTCTCATTGCAAGCCCTGTCTGCCTATTTGAGCCCATAAAAATCTTTTATCAATTTACACACTTTGTGTTCTACACCTGCCTGTTCAAAACCCTGAGGTTATTTCATGTATACTTCTTCCTATAAATCAACATTAAAAAAAGTAATTTTAACATCCATTTGATGGAATTTCCAACCATTTTATGCTATTAAGGCAAGTACCATATCAGTAGTGTTCCATTTGGTAGTTGGCACAAATGTTTCCTCATAGTCAATACCTTCTTATTATGCATATCCTTTTATAACAAGTCTTGCCTTATGTTTTTCAATGGAGTAATTTACACTTAGTCCTATAAACCCATTCGCATCCTATGGGTTGAATATGTGGAGGATGATCAACCAAAACCCAAGTATTATTGTTAAGTATTGTATCATACTCAATTTACATTGCCTATTGTCAAACATGTTCAGTAGATGCCTCCTCAAAAGTAGATGGATCAGTGGAATAAGTAGTAATAACCATTGCATCATTCACCTATTTAGAAGAACTCAAGGCCTGTTAAACCAACTACATCTACTTTCAAGTTATAAAAATTAATTTGATCCCATTTTGGTTACCTATTAAAATTATTCAAATTAGGAACACTAGAATTCTCACCATGTGCACCATTTAAATGAAGACTTAGAGTATTTTCAACAATTTATAAGTCATCAACCTGTGAACTAGTAGATGAAGGAGAGGAAAGTGAAGGAATTTGAGTTTCATACCACAACCTTGAGGAATTTTCCCCATTATTCAAACCCTTATCTCTTTTTAAATTTTTCCTCTCTAACCTATCAAGTTGAGAATCAATCTCTGTAGTGTTCATAGTCCCAAATTCATCAAATTCTACATTCTAACTCACTACAAATTTTCTTGTATCCTATGTAAGCAAATGATACCCATTTTTATTTTCTAAATTTCCAAGAAAGATGCATTTTTGACTTTGTAGTTTTAACTTAGTTTTATGTTTAGTGGGAACTAAAGCAAAACAAAGGCATCCAAAAAAATTTCAAGTGTTTAACTTTTGGTTTAAAACCATACCAAGCCTCATATGGATTTTGTCCCAAAAGAGCTACTATGGGGGACTTGTTTCTAAAATACACTATAGTACCAATGACTTCTACCCAAAACTTAGCATTGAGGTAGTTATAGTGAAACTAGCTCATGATGTGCCCTCTAAGGTTCTATTCATTCTTTCAGATACTCCATTCTGCTATGGAGTGTAAGAACTACTATATTATCATTGAATGCCATGTTCTTGATAATAATATGAAAACTCATTCAAGGTATACTCAATACCATTATCTAAATGAAGAGTGGTTAAGTGTGAACCTGTTTCTTTTTCAACTAAGTATAACCAATCCACAAACATAGTGCCAAATTCTAATTTGTTGTTCATGAAAGACACCCCAGTCATCCTAGAAAAATCATCAATAAACAACACAAAATATCTACACCCTTAAATGGATGACTTTTTCATGTCACATACATTACTATGAACTAACTATAAACACTTGTTAGCTCTCGATGAAGAATTCTTAGGAAAATTTTCCCAAATTTGTTTGCCCAAAACACATGATTAATAAAGAATACTATCTTTGAAAAAAGTTGGTAACCCACTCATCATGGCATATCTCTACAAGTCCACTAAAGATTGTATATTAAAATGTCCATAGAAAATATTCCATAACTACTATGTAGACATATTACCTTTACCTATTTCAATAACTGCTACAAGTTCCATTGTGGGAGGAATCACTTTACAATGCAATATAACCAAATTTCCATCCTCATATCCTATATACATGGTTTTATAACCATCCTTTATTGAATTGATATGGATGAGCCCATTCTTAATTACAATTTTTTAACCTTTGTTTTGAATATTTACGAAGGAAATTATATGTTTCTTCAATGTGGGAACATACCAAACATTCTCTAATTATTTTATAGAACCATTAGGAAGAAGAATCTGAATAAACCCAAGTCCTATTTGAATATGCATAGAATTATCTACCAAATAAACTAGAGAAAGATAATATTCTTTAAAATTTGAAAATAAGTCTTGCCTAAATTTCATATGTTCAGTTGCTCCTATGTCTAAAACCCATACATCCGTGAGCTCATCTCTCGCCTCATATTCCATATAATTAAAGTGCCCTAAAGAAGTTAATCTAGATTCATGAGAAACATTTATAGAATCATAATATTCATGGTAAACATATTGAGAAGAGTTATATTTATTCATTTTTTGTGGCCTCTAGATTTTATCAAAAGGAATCCTACACTAAGAGGCAATATGACCAAATTTCCCACATCTAGGACATTGAATGTATGATCTACCATGACCTCTACCACTATAATAGTTGTGACCACATATTCTATCACTTGTATCATTTTAATGATAATTATTGGTTTCTTATTTATTTGAATAACCTCTACCTCTATTTTGATATCTACCTCCTCTATAACCTTCACCCCCTTTATAACTATTTCCTCTATTATTTTGATGCCCAAATGAAGATGAACTAGGCTGACTCTAAGACATGGATTATTTAGTTTTATTAGGTTTCTTAGGTAGAGATATGTCATGTTGGATGATAAACTTAGATAAATTATCACAAGTTATGCCTGTGATTTTGTCAGACACATGCAACATTTTTACAAAGTTCTTATAGGACCCAGGTAGTCTTTTCAATGTAGCAGTAACTATGAGATCATCATATAGTTAGCCAAATATAGCCCTAGTGTACTTAGTAGTAATTTTCATTAACTTAGACATATATTAAACCATATCCCCATCTTATTCTAATGACAAAATTCATGTGGATGCCTATCTTCTTATGTTTAGATTTCTTATCATATAAATTAGACAATGTTTTCCATGTAGTATAACTATGAGTAGAATTTTCAATATGAATATAAATATCATGAGTACAAAAACATTTGATAAATTTTAAGGCCTTATAATAATGAAAATTTAATTCATCAAATTTATCCTATTCAGTTGGCAATGTGAGATATTCATTCTTAACAATATCCCATAACTCATTAAATGCCAATGAAGCCTCCATCATTTGTTTCCAATCAAAATTATTAGAAATTGTTAATATATCACCATATAAAATCATGTTTTCAATATCAAGAATATTTAAATGAAACAAAATGTCCAAAATAATTGAAATAGATGAGATAAACAATACACATACACAATTGTAGCACTTTGCATGAGACAATGCTTCTACAAGTTTTTTTCACTTAACCTCCATGTAGAGAAATGAAACAAGAGATTTTGATTGTTTTTTCACTTAACCTCACCAAAAATAAATTTATTACACCCTTATTTTTCCAAAATACACCTTTATTTCACCAAGATACACCCTTATTTCACCAAGATACACAATATCAAAATATATCAACTTCACATCCAAAATTTCAACAAGTATGCATGCTTTTACATTCAAATATACCTTTCACAAATTTTAAAGGATAAAAATATTACAAAAATGGAATATTACTTTTCAATAAATCATATTCTTAAATAAAATTCTTCCAAAAGATAATATTTGAACTTGTGACCTCCTTGTTACAAGTACCTCCCAAAATCTTTCTTTCCAAGTGCTCTATGAGCATTTACAAGTTTATAAAGATAGAAATTTATATATTTAATAGAAATTTTCTTCTATGATAGCAAAAAAAATTATTATTTTGGTGTTTTCACATGAAATTATTTTTAAAATTGAAACCTTAAATCTTTTCTTACCTTATATTCACCGTGCAAACCCTAAATTGATCAAACTTTAGAAAAGACTTCAGAAAAATGAAATATTTTTTATTTGGAGATTTCCAACACTTCCCTAGATATTTTCAATGCCAAATATGATCTAAAAGAATATAAAACTCTTCTGTCACTCTCTTAAATCATACAAAAACCTTGCAATATTGAATCTTTCACCATTTGGGCAGTGTTTCAGACTCTTAGAGAGAAATTTGACTGAGTATTGTTAATGATTTAATAATTTATGACATTAGAAGTCCATATTTCTATAGGTTTGGTGAAAAAAATACAATTTTCATCTTGAAAAACCTTTGAAATGAATTCAGAATAGATGTTTTGTTTATGGATCTCAGTTAGCAATCAAATAGCTTAGTAGATGAATGTTTAATAGAGATGGAAACAATTATAGACACTCATAGGGATATATAGAATAAGCAGGCCATACATATGCATATATGGAATATAATACTACAATTTGGGCTTTAAAAGGCATTACAAATGCTTTTGGAATGGAAAAAATATCTTTAGAACCTCAAAAATGGATCACAGACTGAGCAAATTGATTGAAATAAGTTTGAAACTATTTATTATACACACAGAGAATTTTTTAGGTTCAAAATTCCATAAAAATGTCTTTTTGGAAAATTTTAGGGATTTAAAAAAAGTTTTGATCATTTGAAAGCATCAAAATTAAATATGGAGTGATAAAAAAGGAGTTTGAAAGCAATATCAGGGTGCATGAAAGGATTGTTCAATTGAATGGTTGTACAAGACAAGTATACAAGCTTAATTATTTCAAATGGAAATTAATCAATGTAAAAGCATTGAAAAATTAAATAATTAATAATTTTTCAAAATTTCAAAGTTATACCAACCAAAGTTTATTGGACATGACATACCTTATACTATCTAAAATTAGATTTCACATGAGGCTTTCAATTCAACATGAATCATATTTCCATCTTGCCTTCTCCCAAATTCACCATGCTTCCCATATTCACTATGCTTTTCAAAACTATGCAAAACCAATGCTTTGATAGCACTGATAACACTTGAACCAATTACATTGAATCTTATGTCCACTGAGTCTGGGTCCACAAGTATTTTATTAATCATAAAAAACAAGTACATAGAAAGGGTACCTTTACTCTATTAACCATTTTACAAAGCCAAACATTTATTTTATAGATTTTAACCATGACCAGTAAAACCAAATAACTTATTATAACCAACCATTTATTGGAATTCAACCTGAAAGGAAATTATATTATTAACTTAAATTAATCTAGATAAATATAACTTAAATATTTATAGGGGTGTCTCTTATAAAAGATCCATGCCCCATTTACATTTATTAAAATAAGCTACTACATCAAAATCATAAGCCAAGTTAAGAGTTTTGATAATTCCTGACACTATGAAGGATTCTACCATTCCCATAGCCACACTATCCCATCTTGTGGGGTATGTTGAGAGTAATTTCTCAGCACTAACCACTTACCCATGCACTACATAAACAAATTATTGCAGGGTTCCTATGGATGAAAAAAAGACACTAAACATTTTTTATATACCATGAGGTATGTGAGAACTAAAATACATTAATAATGTTTTATAGTTTCTTAATATTGGGGAATTAACCCTCACACCGTGGCTTAGGTAAAACTGATGACCTTTTTCCTAGAATGAGATATCATATTAGTCTTTAAACTTTTGAAATGTAATTTCTAGGAAAACAAAGAAAAAAATGAAAAAATGAAAAAATAAATTTAAAAGTAAAGTATCAAAAATAAATGTTTAGGTTTTCCAATATGTTTTACCCTAATTTTGATAGAATAAAAAAATTTCTATGTGATTATATAGGTGTAAAAATAGAAATATCAGAATGCTAAAGGTATACAATATTAAACTATTCTAATTTAACAAATTACTAAATATGAAATGTTTATATTTAGTTAAAGTATTAATAGGAAATATACTTAGATTACACACTAATTTATGTTAATTTTTATAAATTTTTGGTAGTGGAAATCATCACAAGATATGATTGTACATGTAATAGAATCTAGATCGGTCTGGTGTAAGTAGACACCAATAAAGTGTGTTTCAACTTGTTAAATTTGGACATATCCTAGTTGACTATGATATATTATTGATAGGAAAAGGTAGAGAAAATATAAATACATAAACTACATATTATAGGTATAAGAACAAAATACCTCTAGACATAATTATGGTAAGTGGATGGGGGCATAGTGCAATAGAATCTATTGACTATAGATTTTTTCCAATTGACTGTGTAAAAATTAATCATTTAACCTATGGATTCTAAGTAATTTGATATATCATAACTAATTTTTTCCATGAAAAAATAATTTTCATAATTTATTGTATTTGAAACACTTAGGGCACTTCCATAGCTTGAATAACTACAATAAAAAGAGGGAAGTGTAATGGGCTATGTTGGCCTCTAATACCTCCCTTGATTTTTGATCACTTCCTATGTATCTAACATTCCAAGAAGGTAAATCAAGCCAACTCAGATATATCACTTAGAGTGAATGTGAAATTATTCTCCTTTGACTATGTATGTAGTTTAAATATGTATTTGATTCTTGATAATGATAACCCTTGACTTTATTCAGAGGGCACTTTACTCAAATTATGGCTACTCTTGAAAAACTTGGAACTTGGGAAAAATATGTAATATTTTCTCAATGTATAGAAGTATGTGAGATTGAACCAAGTGAATATATATTTTAATTAATGAGCGACTCTTGTAATAATTTTATAGGCAAATATTTTCTAATTTTCCTTTAGTTGACTAGGTGAAACATGTAAGAGGACCTAAAATGATGTTTGGAATTTTAGAAAGTAGTCAATATTTGGCATAGGACATAGATGATATAAGTGAACAATGGAAAAATACATACCTATCCACATTTCATGGAATTGGACATAAGGATAAAAAAAAAATCCCTCTATTAGTGACAATCTGAAGGTGACTTTAGATAGCTTAAGCATTTAAAATTGTTTTTTTTTGTAAATCAATAATAAAAAATAATAGGGGTGATCCCAAATTTAAATAAATAGATTACGGGAGTGGAAAATAAAATTCATTTATTTCTACATAAGTCATATGGTTTGAAATGTGTTAATAATTATCATTGGTAAGTACTTGTGACTATATTTATGTGTCTATAACTAACTGCACTAAAAATTGTATGTGAACATTGTTGGAACACAACTAGATATTGAGAGGGGGGTGAATCAGTATATTAACTAAAATTGGTCTCTCAATCCTTTTAAATAAAATTCAAAAGCATATGCAAATTAAAATATAAATCTAGAGATCACAAATAAGCACAAATGCACATGACATAAGATTTATATGTGGAAAACCCAAAGGGAAAAAATACAAGGAGAATAGTTGTTGGAATCTACTATTCTAATCTAGTCTCACAATTCAAAGCCTTGTTAGCAAAGCTCACTAATTACATTTAAGGACACCCATACTAAGGAGACACCAATCCACTAATTTAAAGTCACTAACTCTAAGGAAGAACCCACTCCATAATCTAAGCACCCACTCAACTTCTTTGATGGTACCCACCTATCAAACTCTTCTTTTGAAGCTACAAATCTAATTTACAAATTATATTCATACGTAAATCAAGATTTCTATTATTTGTTATAGGTCTAATCTAAAACTGATCATACTCTAAACATTATCTTTGTTCCTTTCTTCCTCTCTACTCCTCTATACTCTTCTCTACCCCTTCTAGTTTTGTGTCTTTATATTTTCTATTTGACACACTATATTGACTTTTTCTCACTACCTTTATTTGTATTCAACTTGGCTTAATAGTGAATGTAATTATTCCAATAGAATTTTATTTTTCATAGATATCATATATATAAATAAATTATCTAGGGTTTTATATCTTTCATGTGTTCACACTCAGACTATCACACATCATGTCAATTCTAAACTTTAGTTCATTATGACATAAACTGTAATTTTCCTACATCTCAAATCTATGCATCACAACAAAATTATAGTTCTCTTTATTATATATATCATTTTATTGACTCATATTTTGATTCATAGGCTCTTTAATGTATATTTAATAAGTTGGATCGGTCAATATCATTATTTATGTCAAGGTATAGAGCTCATTTACAAGTTCTTACATGTTTCTCTAACTAACAATTTTTGTGGATATGAATTTGAATGTCATTCATTTATATTATCTTTTGTGCCATGATCTGATGGTTCATATTCAAACATCTCAACTTTAAAATGCATCCATTCAATCTCCAGATCCTAGTTTCCATGTGATTTTTAATCTCTAAAGATGCATGACCTTTACCTTGACTTGGTTGTTAAAATTTGACACTTTAACATCATCTCGTTGCTTCCTATATATTTGGATCACTTTCACTTAATTGATTTTATTTAACCTACTCAATCATTAACTTGTCATTATGTTGATAAACATCGATCACTTTATAGCATTTAATTTCATAGGCTCTATTGGATCTCCTTTGCATAATCACCCATACATTGTTAGATATTTTAACAATCTCAATCTTTATATCTATCCAACCCTCAAGGATATGATGCTTGACATAAACATGTACCTTCTATACATAGTTGTTAGTTTATTTTATTAAGACATTTGGCATCCTTGCATTGGTCCTCTAATTGATAGACTCATGTGCTTATGACACTTGGAATTAACACATTTACTTAGATGGACCTTTAACACTTTGAATTTATTACACTTTATTAAATATTCAATGTTTGATTAAGTATCAACCATTTGATCTTCCAACTAGCTTGATCATTAACTTTGACAAGCTTACACTCATTAGGTCTCTATTTGACAAGGTCTATGAATGTGACACTTATCACTTGTTCGCTCACTCAGAGCTCCTTTTGACAATTTTAATTTTCTTTACTTCATTGGATCATCTACTTATAATGAAGCATGGGCCATTAATCAATCTAAGACAAATATTAAGTATTAGACTTGGGAAAATATAAAGTCCTTTGATCACTACTTAGAGTTGGTAATTTCAAGGTTGAGGGGGTTGATTTTATAATAATGATAAAGGCTTAAGTTATAAATTAAGCTACCGAGTCTAGGTTATATCTAATAAACATCAAAATATAAAGTTTTTTTTGATGCCATAGCTAAACCCTTAGGTTTTTATTGAAAAACCCTATCTAGTCTGAGAACTAAATAAATTAATTATGAGCTCATTCCTTCTTCTTTGAACCTACAGACCATATTTTTAATATGCTCATGAAAAAACCATAATAGATATTATATTTGTTTGAATTTAAACATCCATAAATGGTCTCTCTAAAAAGCATAACAACTTTACACAGTCCAGTTGTGAAACATGATTTTCTCTCCATCAATCCTGCCTGATCTTTTTGACATCAATGACATCCATAGTGTCCCTTTTGACATCAGTGAAAATAATATTACCAGCAATCTCCCCCTTTGGAATTGATTTAAAACTAAATGCTTTGATGTAAACTTAATTTTTTGATCTTCTAATATTCAACTCTTTCTATGGCATAGCTTGCATTGGCTTCTAATAAGTATGAACTAAATTTGTTCATACCAAAAAATTTCCCCCTTATGCAATGGCACATTTGCCTAATACTCAACTTAGACACTTTCTTTGCTCATCCAAACTTTTATAGAGAGAATTTTAAATTTTTCTCCAAATTTTTATAAAGAGCATTTCCGCTTTTTCTCCCCTTTGACATCAATGGAAAAAGGGACTCTGGTTGACTATTTGTATAGATATTTCTCCTCCTTTATTAGATAAAGGAGTTTTTCCAAGAATCTAAAACTTTCAAATTATTAGTAATTTTTATAATTATACATACTTGAGTTGACTTTTCTCTCTTCTTCCAAGGATTAATAAAGCTTCTGTGAGACCCCCCCCCCTTAGACTCATACCCTATCACTAGTGATTTAGGGATGCGGTGTAGGAGACACTACTCCCATCTTCTATCTTAGATATTCAAATTATTCTTTGGGAAGAGATTTGGTGAATATGTCTACTATCTAGTTTTTAGTTGGCACTTTACACTGTGACCTCTTGATTCACAACCCTTTCTCTGAAGAAGAGCTACTTTATTGATATGTGTTTGGTTCTTGAATGCATCACTAGATTATTTTATTTATTCATAGCACTTGAATTATCAAAAAGAATATAAATAGGTGACTTGTAATCAACATTGATGTCCTTGAGTGTTTTATTCATCTATAGGACTTGAGTGCAACATGCCACTACTACATACTCTATTTCTATTGTAGTTAGAGTAAGTAACTCTAGATTTTTGCTCAGCCATGTGTTGGGACCAACATACCCCATTTTTTGAATTGGGACCCTTGAGAAACCCTCAAAATAAAACATGGAAATTTCAGCATGTTAAGGTCTTTTATAGAATTGGAATCTCATCCACTTTGATAAAAGTTAGGCTTATGTGGTTTTGATTTTATTTAATTTGGACTAACAATGCTAATGAGGTTTATTTGGTTTTTAGTTATAGGTACCATGGCATGTATCCCAAATAATTATGTATTCCAAAACCCTAGAAGACCCTTGATTCAAATTTGAATAAAGGTAGGAACCATTTTAAAATTCATTTATGGACTTAAGTATAAAATGCAAATTCTAAGCTTAGTAGTGTTTATATAACACAACTTAACCCAAAAATAGGATCCCCTTTATTATTTTTCCTTTTATAAAAGTTCCTTATGGCCTAGATAATGTCATTATGTAGGGTCCCTTTTAATATTTCTAAGATTAGCCTAAGGTTTTAATACTAAGGCCCTGACATATTCATTATTACAATCGTGACCTTAGTCTTAAACATCCTTAGCCTAAGTTTTATTACCTCTATGGTCCTAAAATTAATTTCCTTGCAGCTTGCAAGATCCTATGATTATCATTTTATCATGGTATTTGATCCAATGGAGTGAGGATAACCCAAAATTTAGCTTAAATAACATACATCTCTATTGATCTGATGATTTGTGCTTACTTGCCATGACCCGATCAAATAGAGTGAAGCATAATTGAAAAGTTAAAATGATACAAGAAGCCTAAAATATAGACATGTGGCACCATCACATTTTAGGATTAAAAGGAAAGGGGATTGCCTAACATGACTACCAATAAATATCACTTCCCCATATCAATATCCTTGGTTGTCACTTTATCATGACATTTGATCCAATAGGGAAAATTAACATCGAGACCCTAAGAAGCCCCACAAAAATGGAAAGTGGCATCCTCACATTTGGCACTAAAGATTTTAATTAAATTAAAATTGAAATCCATGTGATGATCATTTTAATGTCCAAAAATATGAACTTGGCACTCACACCACTATCAAATTCAAGCCCAACAAAACTAAAACATCACTGGTTGAAGCTTGATGTCCATGCAACCGTTAATTGACACCCATGAGGGTGTATTGACATCTACGATACCATCAATTTTAACATAATGAAATATCTTACTTAGTGTTTAAATGACATTCTAAAACCCCATTTTAACTCAAAAATGGCTCCATAATCCAAAAGAAATGGTCAAAGATGCTAAATAATGAGAGCCTTTGACCTATAAAATATGGAAATGGTATTATAATATAAATTTTTAGTCTAAATTCATATGTAAGGGTCCTCATGTAATTTTTTAAATAGAATCATGCACCTTAAACTATGATCCTATGTTAAGTCTTATGTTTAAAAGGGAAGCCCTTATCACACAGAGTATAAGCTAACCAAAGATATCCATATGTGGTGGCCTAATTTATTTACACCCTTGACCCTTCATTATAAATTGGGAAACATACATGTAAGTTACTTAGGATATGGTTTATTTCATGCTTAATAAACATGAAACAAACCTTAGCCTAAGGATATTAATCCTATATCATGACATTGATAATAGACTAACTTAACATTCAAGCATTATTTGTAGATCAATAGTTTAGGCTATGTTACTAGATTTGATCAAATTTCATGAGGGAACCAATGAATTTTAAAAATCCCATAATCTTACCATGTGGCCTATACATGTTTGATGGACTAACCAAAAGATTTGGCTTATCGGGAAGGCATGCAAAGCACCAAGTGTTATAACCATAGGGTTCATAATAGAAAGACCAAATCACTTTTGAGGGCCTAGATTATGATTAATGGCTCATAATAATCTATGATTTTGATCCTACATTTTGAAATGAAGCATTTTTAAATACTAATGTCTAGTGTTCAAATGGCATTTAGGAAAAATGCCATGAAAGGTCCAAACCAGTGCCACATAAGCACCATGCAATAAGAAAAGGAAAAAACCCAAGATCTTGTGGGATTGAGAACACAAAGGTGTAAATTCAAAGGTCCAAATCAAATCTAGGGCATGCATAAGCTGAAGCCTAGATATCTTCTACCATTAAAGCTCCAAAATCCTAAACCTTGCATAAAAGTGACCCAAGCAGATTAAATTTTGTTATAATACAATCAAAGGATAACTTAATTATTTTGTTAGGACAAAAATGATTTCAAAAAGATCATCTAAAATTTAGTGTTAACAATTAGCAACGATAAAGACCATGGTAGATAATAGGAAATAATTGATGCAAGATATTGAGATGTATTTGAAAACAGACTATGATGGATGGATATTCAATGATACAAAATTGGACCTCATAACATTAAATATCTAAGGTATAAGGAACTAATTTGAGCTATTCTTTATTATAGAAGAGTTGTGAATCATTTTATAGGAGGAACAAATGAATGCCACCATGAGTAGGTGACATTATGCAAATGGTGGACCTTCATCATTCCATGACAAAACTAGAGGTATTACATTATATTGACATCCCTGACCCCATATTTGTTGATTATAGAATAGATAATGAATGGATCATTAGGGAAGGGAACTCAAAAGGGGTAGCCTGAATCTCCCTTGTTTCTTTTGATAAGTATTACAATATCCCTCTTCCCCATGTACATCTTTCCAAGGTCAAAAACTGGACCAATAACCATGACTTGGACTTTATCCTCAGACCCTGGCTCCACCACAGACCTCACATCTTTAGAAGCCTTGACAAAAAAATCCTTATCATCCAATTTAGAGAGGGTATTAGGTTAATAATGACCCTATTGAATTTAGCCTTTAGTACCCCTTCAACTACTTATGTGAATATGATCTAGGTCCCATATGTGTACTTCATGATAGAGGGAAAAATTACCCCTCTTATTAGAGACTTAATCAGTATTTTCCAAACTAGGCAATTCAATGCCATCAAAAGAAAGACCTCAAAATAATTCCTTATGATGTCATACCTACTTTATGCCCTTTTTTCCTCAACCATCTTCCCTATAATTAGGAATTGGTCCATAGAGGGCAAGACAACCATCTCACATTACTATTCCAATTTACACATCTTCAAGTACAAGAATCACATGTAGTTTATTTGTGATTATGTTTATTCTAATATAATTGATGCCATTACATGTGTTACTATCCCTAGGCTCTACCCCCTCATCAAGAGATATGTTTAAATAATAGGGGATGTATGGTATTATCTTGATTACATAGTCATCAAGATCAAAGGAATCATGACCCAACCTTCAAAGCTACCAGTGTATGTTCTAAATAAACTCATAGAGCA
This sequence comes from Torreya grandis, assembly GCA_037957365.1. Classification (NCBI taxonomy): domain Eukaryota; kingdom Viridiplantae; phylum Streptophyta; class Pinopsida; order Cupressales; family Taxaceae; genus Torreya; species Torreya grandis. The sequence goes on from JARHVA010001361.1 coordinate 1,390,066, forward strand.
AGAAATTTCTTCCCAGCTCCTCCATGTCATTTATATAACATTAAAGGAGAAAATAAAGGGTTTACTCCACCCCTTACCCTTTAATATTATGAGAACTATAATAAAATATTGGAAACAAGTGGAGGTTATGTCCACACATAGGGATTCATTTGACTTCCAACTGGATGAATTCAAGATGTGGGATCGAAAGAATGTAGTTATAAACCATCTAAGGGACAAGAAACTCCTAAAGATAGAATATTTACATCAACTCGGTGTTCATGAAAACATATATATCAGGGATAAAAACTATGACGAGGTATTGGCCAAGATACAAGGCCATAACATTAAGCTCGAGTACAGATTGCTCAAGGATAACAAGCCATCTAGGAAAACATGGTAAATACACCCTTTGAAATACAAGTTATTACTTGGGACATCTAAAAAAACCCATGAGCCACCTTAGATAGAGAAACCACAACCCCAATAGTAAGATGAGTAAGTTCAAGATGAATAAGGAAAAGTGAAGTAGAAGGTTGGATAAGTCAAACTAGAAGAGAGACCTGAGGAAGATCCCCTAACTTGAACGCTACACCAAAGGCCTCCTATCCTAATTCAATGTTTAGGCATGATAGCCCTTAAACTAAAAGATACACTTGAGGGTGCCCTTATGTAAATTATAGAGGCTTATGAATTTGATAAGGAATATGGTCCTAGGGAAGATATAGGAAAAGAGTTGGTCCCAATAACATCCCATGAGAAGAGAAAATTCGAACTAGCATTAGTCCCTATATGACCAAAGAAGAGACCTAAGTTTAAACTCACTCATCCCACTAGTCAATTAAATCTATTTAGTGACGTGTTTTTAATCCATGTAACAATCATTTTTGACTATTTCATCAATGAGAAGTTGTAAAAGATCCCCTCCCTTTATCACTCTTGGGCCATGACAAGGGTCACTAATGTTCAAGTATAAGATGATATAAAACCTTGGATATTGCTTATAATGAAGGAGTAGGAATAAATAATAATTTTGGACATTAAAGGGATAAAAGGAAAGAAGATAGATGATCTAGGAGAATCTACTAACTCAAATGTTGAGGTCCCAAAACCTCCCCAATTCAAAGAACCAGTCAATACTATTGATTCCAACCCCAAAACAGCTTGGATGGAAAGAATAAAAACTAGGAAAACTATCATTCAGATAGAATAATTAACCTTTAATAAGGTTGAACCATTTTTAGGACTAACCCCAATGGTTGGCCAATAGCTTGGTGAGGCTGTTATTCATGAGGAAGATGTGTAAGGTCTAATTGAAGACCATTCAACACAAGTTAAGGATAGAGTCCAAGGTATGAAAAAAAGGATGTATAATTTGGAAAGAGAAAATGAAAACATAGAAAAATAGGTAATTTTATAAGTGCTAGATATAATAGTCAAGTTATTTGACAAGTCATTTTATGACAAGTTTGAGGAACTTAAATCAATGAAATTAAGGCAAGTTGCTTTAGAAAGGCAATGTAAACTATCCAAGAGTTTAATCACCCAATGGTATGCCTTTGAGGATAAAATATCTCAACTCCTTAAACATTAGGTAAATAAATAGATCCCAAACATTAAAACCATCAGTTTGGGGAATTTGAGCATATTTCTAGGAATTGTGTTTGAAAAGGTTCAGAGTTTGAATGCATGGCATAATGGCATGGAAAGGTTCTTAAAAGAAGACAAGGAAATAATTTCAAGAATTGAATAATTTCTTGGGACCATGCTTATAGATATTTCATAACCCAATTCCCTTGGGATCATTAGTGATGATGAATTCAAGCATAGGGATACTTTGGTAACCCAAGAAATTAGAAGAAAAGGCAAAAGTAAATCCAGGGTGATAACAAGAAAGTCCTAGGCATGATACTCAATGAAGGGGAAATAATAAATGAAGCTAAGAGTATCAAAGAGGCCATGTATAGGAATGACGAAGAATTTGATGACTTGCTAGATCAATAAGAAGAATAGATCATGAAGCCTGCTCTGGACCTAGACTTAATTGATGAACAACATGAGAGAGCCATGAGCATCTTATAGTAGCAAAAACTAAGGGTCCCACCCTCAAATTGAGAACATTCTATTTTTTAAATTTTTGTAACATTTTGAAGTGGAATATTCAATTGTAAAGGAATATGATAGTTTGTTAGCATATTTACTTGTAGGTTGGTATAATTGGGAAAAGCATGTGTATTTTAGATCTTGTAAGGACAATTGTCCTTATCTTTATACACATATTTTTAAAATTGGCTGGTATACTACCTAATCCTCCTATAAATGCATGTATTACCATTTTTAAGAGGGATATATTTTTAAGCACATTTTGTATACTTAAAAATATTAATAAGATCAAGGAATTTTGCAAGGATTGTCCATTTTTATGTGTTAATTTCTAATATTTTTTTTCTCTCAATTTATAGTAGAGGTCTTGAATCTAAAAAGTGTCTTTGAATTTTGAGTAGGATTTTTTAATCACAGGGTTTTTGATTTGTGTTTATGCTAGATTAGTTTAAATATCTTAGGTCCTACTTCATTTCATTTTTCTCTTTATTTAGATATGCAATTGTTAGCTGATTATACTAGTAAATCCTTAAAATAGACCTAGTTCTTACTTTTTATTCTTAAATGATTTCCATTGAATTTCTCTTGATATATAATGAGATTTGAGCTTAATATATGATGCATTATATATTTGTTAAATGAATATCCAATTACCATTGATACTTTGTCATTATGTTAAGGACTAAAATTAGTAATCACTCATTTATTTTCCACTCTAACATTCTCTTTGCCCCCTTTTTACACCAAGATCACTTTAGTTTTAGCTACATTATAAATATACATTTATATTAGTCTATAACTTAAATAGGGGCATGAATCACTAAGCATTGCCAAAGATTCATAAAAAATGGGCCAAGGTGGCTCCTAACCACCAAATTATATAAATATTGTGGAAAAATTATATTACTCTATTGCTATTTCACCACAAGAAACTAGATTGTCAAAAACTATAACTCATGCTTTGAATTTTCTAAATTATAAAATGAGAAGTGTTGTTTAAACACTAAGAGTACCCATGGTACATTTAGAAGCTTCAACAAGTACCTGTTGTTGGCACTAAAAGGAGGACCTAAATTCTTTGAATCTTTAATGATCTTAGTCTATTTCATCTAAAGATTAGTATATCTATGTGTTTTTGAGTGAATTCTTTTCTTAAAAGTATAAATATCATTGATCTTTATTGTTTCCTACACCCCTTTGTGTTTCCTTTGATGTTCTTTGAGAGTTGGTGCTTCTTTCTAGTAAATTTAGCTTTAACTATGAAAATACATAGTATCTAAGGTTAGAACAATTCATTTTGATCAAATGTGGGAATATTTTTCATACATCTAAGCTCCTCTAACATTATACTTTTAATGATAGACCATATTTACGTAGTTGGGTGCACCTTTGAGCTATTTCAATCAAATACTAATGTCCTTTGAAAATTTTTGTACCACCTTTACAAAATAAACTCAATGTGCATGTATAACTCTTTTCTTTATAAAATTTATCTTGACATATCATATTTTAGGAAGGATCTTCAAATTTCAAGCTAGAATTAACCAAGATTAAAACAAGATCACACTCATTAACTATAAAGCCTTTACTTGAGCTTGAGGTACACAAAAGAGCTAGACATGATAAGGGTGAGTACTTTATATCCAAGTCTCTTACAACTTCACCTCTTCAAGGTACCTATGCCTTTGACCTTCATATAGGTATGTCATGGTTGGGGGATTCTTCAATTAATGTACTAGGGGTAGTTCATAATCTCCCAAGGAACCCTGAGAAATATCTAACTACATTTAGTCCAACCATAATAATAACTAATAAAGAACACATAAAGTATTTTAAAGATATTTTAAGTCTACTTAATTTTGTACATGAGGATGTAGCATGTAGGCTATTTCCTTTCACTTTTAAAGATGCAACTTATGAGTGGTTTTTAAACTTGCCTAATTATCACAATACAAGTTAGAATGATTTCAATAATGTCTTCATTGATCAATTTGGTAAGATTTTTAGTCCCTATGTTATTTACCATTAACTCACCACTATTAGAAGGGATACCAATGAACCTATTATGTCATTTAATGCTATATTTCAAAACATGTATAGAAAACCATAAGGCCTTACAAGGCTAATGATGTTCTAGATTTGGAAATCTATAAAGATGTAGTGGATCCTATGACCTCTATATTCTTGAAAAGATCCATCCTAGTTATAGCTTCATTGGCCTAGGCCTACTCTAAATTAGTGACCAATAATTATGAAATTCATCCCTAGGGGAAAATGGCTTACTTAATTGAAAATGTGAACCCACATATGCCTATGATGACCTTGTTCACCAATAATAACCAAAATCTATCATCCTTAAACCAACTTCCAAACTTAAATTAATTTCCCTTAAGTTATTTGTCCCATAATCAAAATCTAGGATTATTAAGTCATCCTACTAATGGTTTTAATGTAGGTGATCAATGAGCTTTAGTACCAACTATAGGTGATAACAATAACCAAGTGCATAATTTTTAAACTCTAAAAAATGAGAATGAGTCTATCTTAAAGATGGTTCAAAAATTAAGCACTAATTTCCTTTAGTTACAAAAATAAGTAGGTCATATCCAAGAGCACTTTGGTAGGAATTTCTCATTTAAAATATTTAATAAGCCAAGGAATAGATTTTAGAATGATAATTTTCACAATAACAAGGCTAATGAACTATATTTTAGTATCAAGAATATGGAAATTAATCTTAGTAATATTGCATTACCTAATTATTATAGGGTACATTTCATAGCCAAGTATGGGGAAATTTATTGTATATAATTTTTCAAAGCCTTTGAGGCTTTTTAAGAGGATTTGGATACATTTGAACTAGTACCTAACAAAGAAATTGGTACAATTTCCTCTAGATCTGAGCCATCTGAATAGGCCTTCATGGTGGACACCTTTGAGTTCCCCTTTCAAGGGGAAAATAAACCTAATGAGATCCCTAAAAAGGTCCAAGCCTTTCATTGGTTCCTAAATAATACTTACCTCTTGAGTAATAGAGAGTAGAGGCAACCTTTTACTACCTCAACACCTCTAAATAATTTTAGAACTCCTCCTAATACCTCTTCAATCAATAATCTAGAACCACCAAGAGGGAATACATTTAAAACCAATTCTAAAATTCCTAGTTCTTCTAGTAAAAATATGTATAATATATTTGAGGACATGAAGAAGATAAAGGATAATATTAAATTGCATTAACTCACATAGATTATAGATCATATGGACCTCTTGTTAAAATCCTTGTCAAAGAATCACGATAATCCACCCAAGATTGTTCATGCCAATGTGATTATGCATAGAGCTAAAGCTAAGTCCCTCCTTTCTTACTCATTGTTAGGATGTTTTGTAAGAAATTACATAATTTATTATTATATATAGGAGCATTTAATAATATCATGCCTATAAGTATATGTAATCAACTTGGGTTAACACCTATAAATTTTGATGAGGTTTTCACCCAATTAGACAAATATAGATTCAAGGTTGTGAGAGAATTATTAAATGATCATATGCAACTAGCTTCTAAGCCTAGAGTATAATAATTCATTGATATTAAATTAGTTATAATACTTGATGTTTATGGGATCTTATTGAGTAGGTAATGGACCAAGGCTTTGAATTGTCACATGTCCATAGACTATTCACATCTATGGCTACCTTGGAAGGGGGTCGCTAATCAAATCAGGGTTGAAAGAGAACCAATAATGAATCACATGATAACTAAGTAAAATTATATAAATGATAGGTTCAACATAATTGACTCATACTTAGGGTTCTTTACCTTAGAGACTGACAAGGTATGTTATCCCAAGAATTCTCATGTTATTCCTCAATTGTGGAAATTTCATTTTGATGGTGTTAAGTGTAGTTTTAGATCAAGAGTTAGTGTTGTATTAACTAATCATACTAGTAAAAAATATCAAGCTTAACATAGGCTCCAATTCCATTTCAATAACAATATTGTTGAGTATGAAGCCCTTGTCTTAGGTCTATAGTTTGCCATTAAAAACAAGGTTAAAGAACTACTAGTTTATGGGGATTTAGAACTGGTGGTCAACCAAGTAAAGAGAAAATACAAATGTAAAATTTAATAATTAAAAATATATAAATTCAAGGTATATAACTTGATTGAATCCTTTGATGTCTTCAACATCATTTCCATCACAAGAGAAAAGAACCAAGCTACTGATGAGTTGGCATCTGCTACCACCAACCTCATGCCTGACCAAGATTCTCCCAATTTTAACATTGATTTGATCCCTTATCTTTTAGTGCTTGATAATATTAAACATTTTCAAGTTTTCAATGATGATAAATAGATATTGAATTTCATAACCAATTCTATATCATTTAATTCTCACATTGTTAGTGAAGATAATGAAAATAAATCTAGGGAAAATAAATTTGATGGAAAGGTCACTCAGTTGAATGATAACAAAATTCTTGATGGGATGATTTCTTTGGAAATACATTTTTATCAAGATAGACTTGTTGATACTCCCAAGGTCCCCAAGGTAAATATGAAAGACTATAATGCTATTGACTTAAGCTTTCATGACCAACGTAGCTATTAAATATTGGGAAGGCTTGTACTAACATTGAGAGTAAGAAAGCTAAGGAACTCCTTGCCCAATATAGAGATGTCATAGCATGGTCCTACAAAAGCTTAAAGATATTTGATCCAAGATTCATCATAAATAATATACCCCTTAAGGAGAAATACAAACCATTTAGGCAAAAACAAAGGACTATGAACCCTATTTTAAAACCAATTATCTTTAAAAAGGTTAAGAGACTTACAAATTATATGATAGTCTTTCCCATTAGACACTCTACCTGGTGAATAATTTAGTGCTAGTTAGGAAGAAGAATGGTGAGATTAGACTTTGTATAGACTTTATAAACTTAAAAAAAGCATTAGAGAAGGACAACTATCCCCTTCCTTCCTTAGAACAAGTAATTCAAGTTGTTTCAAGATCAACTTTGATGTCCTTTCTTGATAGATTTTTAGGTTATAACCAAGTATTGGTTGATAGGGAGGACAGGATGAAAACACCTTTCACCACAAAGTAGGTAACCTTTGCTTACAAGATAATGCATTTCAAACTAATCAATTTAGGATCCACATTTGAAATAACTATGGACCATGCCTTCCAAGGCTTGATAGGTAAATGCATCATTATTTATATGGACGATCTAACAATTTTTAATTAAAATAAGGAAGATTAATTAATGAATTTACAAGGTTTTTAAAGATGCAAAAGGTATGGTATTTCCTTGAATCCTAAGAATAGTATCTTTTTGTGACTGATGGAAAATTATTAGGTCATGTTATAAAAAAATATGGGATCTCTATAGATCTTAAGAGAGTGGTGGCCATTTCTAGAATAGAACCTCCAAATAGTAAAATAAAGCTAAAATCATTCTTTGGTAACATTAATTTTGTAAGAAAGTTTATTTTTGGTTTTGTAGAAATAGTCAAACCACTGAATGACATCTTGAATGAGGATGCCAAAGTCACATGGAATGAAGATTCTAGAAAGGCATTTAATGATATCGAGAAGATCATCAGTCAAGCTTCAGTCCTTGTAAGTCCTAACTTTTCAAGGGACTTTTACCTCTATTATTTTGCATCTAACCACACTATGGCTGCAATGTTAACATAGAAAATTGAAGGGTTTGACCACCCAATTACTTTTATGAGCACTAATATCAAGAATGTTGAGTTAAATTAATCATTTATGATAAATAAGAATATGCATTAGTCAAGGCAGTTAATAATTTTAGGCATTGCATCCTTAGATATAAGGTACATACTATCCTACCTGATCTTTCCACTAAACTTATGTTAAGCTAGAATTAATTGGGAAAACATAGAGGTAAGTGGATGTTAGTCTTGTAATAATATGACCTAGAGATGAAAAAATAAAAACTAGTAAGGTGCCAAGGTTTGATCGAAATGATTATTGATACTAGTTTTAGGCTAAGTGTTATGAAAGTGGATCAATAAATAATTCAAGCTAGTGAGTGGTATGATTCAATAATACACTTTATAATTGATGCTAATTATCTTATAGGTCTATTAAAGGAGTAAAATAGGGCTCTAAAGTTAAATTCAACCTATTACTTGATCAAGAATGGGGTCTTGTATAGGAGGAATTTTGAAGGAATTTACCTAAGTTGTGTCTCTCAAGAAGAAGCCACCCAAATCGTGAGTACCTTTCATAAAAAGCTAGGCTATGGGAATCCATCTAAGAATACCATGGCCCATAATATTCCCAGAGCTAGTTATTATTGGCCAAACATTTTTAAAAATACCCACAACCATGTGAGGGAATGTCATTCATGTTAGATATTTAGCAGTAAAGAGCAAAAGGTAGTAATACCTCTATAACCAGTCATGATTGACAAACCTTTTGCTCAATGGGGGTTGGAATTTATTGGTGTAATGAACCCCAATTCATATGAGGGTAATAAATATATCCTTACCACCATAGAATATTATACAAGGTGGATTAAAGATGTAACCACTAGATAATGTAGAGCTAAGAAAGTGATTAATTTCTTAGAATAAAACATCTATATCAAGTTTGAGACTCTAGTATCTCTAGTGTGTGACAATGGTTTTTCCTTCACATCCATAAAGATGATTGAATGGGCTTATGATAATGGTATCACTCTCAAGTTTGCATCCAACCATTAGCCCCATGGGAATGGAGTCTTTGAGTCAACAAATAAGAACCTAATGTAGGAAATAAAGAAATATACTAAAGGAAAACATAAGACTTAGCACAAGCTCCTTAAATTTTCACTTTGGGTTTATAGGATAAGAATCAAGTAAGCCTTAAGATCCTTACCATTTCTAGTGGTGTATGGAAAATAACCCATCTTACCCATCACTCTCAAGTTTCCTACATATAGATTTATGCAAGAATACATGTAGGAGAGCTAAGAGCTATCCAATTCTAGATTTTTTGATATAATTCAGATGAAAGATGCAAGGGAGAAAGCCTTTGCTGATTTTAGTAGGAATCAACCATAGTCAAGAGATGGTTTGATAAAAGATCAAAAATCAAGGTGTTTAGACAAGGAGACATGGTTATTATTTGGGACAAGCATCTAAGCCTAAGGACAAACATGATAAATTTACACCCTTTTAGATTGGCCCATAAAAAATTGTAGAAACATTGGGGAATAGCACCTTCAAGCTCAAAGACTTACAGGGAGCAAATTTTACACTGCCCACCAATAGGCAGTACCTAAAACACTACTTCTATGTTACTCCTCTTGGAGTCTTCATGGAGTAAACTGTAAGATGATTATATTAGTGTAGGTAGGCTAGGTAGTTTATTTATATTTTCTTTTCTTCTCATCCCTTATTTGTGCATAGGTATGTACATATTTATTCATTTTCCTTAGTTGTCTTTCTTTCCTACTTTGTGTTCTGTGTTTATTTCCTATTGCTTGGTTCCTTGATTTTAATAAGTCCCTTGTTTCTTACTATTTCTAACTCTACTTTAAAATTTTCTATTTTGAAAGGAAGAAATAACTAATGAGGGGTGTGCATCTAGTAAACATTGCACTCACTGATGACCAGACAAAGTGAGAGCTCCTTTTTGGTGAGGAAGGACTAATTCTAATAAGACCACACTGAACTAACTTATTTATTAGATGAGTATGAAGGGTTGACTACCTAGCAAGGTTAGACCCAAGAAGTAAAATCTCCCTTGGATGGTTGTCAATCCAGTTCCCTAATGATAAAAATATTTGATAATAGAAATGAAATATGTTTGCATTCAAATTAATAAGAGAGAATATGCTTATTCCAAAAAGAAATAAAACTACCTATTTAATAAGGTGACTAAATGTAGCACGGTGGGTCAATACCATACATAAAAATAGGTTAAGATCTTGTTCAAAAAATCTAAACAGGATCTATAAATAGATCATAAATAGGAAAAAGGGCTAGTTGGGGTGAAAAATGCCTAGAAATAACAATATAATATTTTTTGATAGTGATTAGTGGTGGTCAGATTAACCAATGATCGTTAGGTCTAATTGGTGATGATCAAGTGATTGGTGATGGTTGTTTTCACTAGTGATGGTTTTATAAATCAATGATGGATACCTATGGGAAGTTTGGGGATATGGAGTTAGGGGAAATGGATTATGGGTAGAGGATTGTAAAGGGGTTATAGAGAGATGAAGTTAAAGTGGCTTGATTAAGATAGAGAATTCAATAACGAAGGTGAACTGATAAAAACAAATAAGAGATACTTGTAAAATGCCAAATGGATGATGATAGTGGTCTAAAAGAAATTGGGTAGCATAATAGTATCTCCATCTTTCAATAGTCACATGAAAAGAGTTTTAGGGTCTTGGATACTTTCACAAATAAAATAAGAGAGCCTGGATAATTTTTTTTGGATCCTCAACTCTTTTAAGAGCCTTTAATTTATAGCTAAAAGTTGCTAATTAGGGACAGAGAAAGTTTCTAAGTTGGTAGGGGATGAAGTTACCTATTTTTGTTTGTATTTAAAAGTAGGTTTTAAAGAAAGTTGTCATTTCGGAAGATGTTGATCTTGAATAAAGATAGTAGTGCTTTTAAAGCTTAAGGCAAGTTTGGTGACCCCAACTATCAATGGTTACATCCAACCATCAATGGTTACCCTAACTATCAATGGTTGAGGGGCCATGAGTAAATGGGTAAAAAGGTTATGAATTAAATGATGTGTTTAAGGGGTGTTTGTTATAGAGAAGTTATAAATGAGTGTTAGTTAGGTAGGTAGTCCACTAGATGTAAATTTGATCAAGGGTCTATAGGTTAAGATGAAATTGAAAACTATCATTGTGTAATATTTAGTTGTCTACACTTTGCCCCTTTTTATTGTGTCTTTAAGCAAGATGTAGAAAAAAACAGGTAGTTGGTCAAGGTCTAGGACTATTTACCTTGAGTGTGAGAGGGAGGAGGTGTTCTTCCTCAAACTAGGAGTTGATGAGGTAATATATAAATCAAGTCATGGTTTGATAAAAGGTAGAATGGAGGTCATGAGGTGGGGGATAAAAAGGTGTGGGTATTTGAAATGAAAATTTGTGTACAAAATATGACTAAGTGTAAGAGTCAAAATCATGTAAAGACTAAAATTACCAATGTTGAAAATAAGTTTAAGTTATAGGATAAATGTTTAGGTAACCAGTCCCTAACATTGGTCATAGATGATTGGGTCACACATATCAAGTCATCAAGATAAGTTAGGTGTGTACTTAGGTATCTATGGTAGCAAGTGCTCTTGAGAAAAACACCAATGCATGGGTTGTGTACAAGGTGGTGCATGACTCAAAAGTTCATCATGGGAAAATAGGTAAAGGTGGTCATTATGACCAAAGCAAGTTCATCACAAGGTATGAAAATAGGTTGGTGTAAACAAAATCCAATGAAAGGTGGATATGGGAAAATGGGTGGGTTTTTTGGTTGGGTAGGGAGTGGTTGAGCTAACTCTTAATGTACTAGGCAAGAGAACAATGCCTACATAGTCCTATGGATAATAGATCCAACATGGACTTCAAGCTAAATGTAGTTCTTGATTGTTGAGGGAGAGGGTAACACCTAAGTAGGTCAAGGTGTGTCAAGGAATGGGTTACCACATTTAGATATATTGATAGGTGTAGTGTAGGTATAAAAAGGGTGAGAAAGGTGGGTAAATAGAGCCAAACCCTAACTATGGATGATTAAGGGAAACCAACAATAGTTAGGGACAACTATTGATGGTTAAGTAATCATCCATACTTAGGATTTTATGCTTGCTAAAAATATTTTCCATTATTATAGGGTAAATGTTGAGTTAGTGAAATATAGAATGTGGTAGAACATATATCAAATGGACATAGGAGGTGGATGTGTCAAGGTAGCTAGGCATGGATTAAGGCCTCAACACTACTCACAAAATGAAGTAGGGTCATTATGTTTTTGAATTTTATCATGAATTGTTTTGTAATATATAGATTGAATTAAAAGGGTGGTAATAGGGTATTATGTCAGGTAGGTGATGCGTTAGGGTTTTTTTAAGGGTTATATTTGTATGATAAATGATACAAAATAATGTTAAGGGTAGGGTGTATTTAGGTGTGTTGGTAGTGTAGGAAAGGTGAGAAGGAAGTTTCAAGTTTGATTAGATGTATTTAGTTGAGGCTTAGGGTTTGAGGGTCACCATTTAGTGTCACTAACAGTGACCCTCCATAGTTAACTCGACCATTGATGGTCAAACCTAGGGAAAGAAATGCCTTAAGAGGACAATCAATGGTAATGGGAAACCTTCGATGGTTAAAACTGAGGAATGAGTGTTTAGAAAAATGATAAGGGGTTTGGGATTTGGACATAGGTAGATGATAAAAGATAATAGGTAGGGCTAAAAGAAATCTTGTGGTAGTCAAAATATAGTGTTGTAGATAGAGAAAATTCTTAGGTTTGTATGGATATGAATTGTGTGAAGGCCTATGACCAGATCCAATTGCATGATGTGATGACCAGAAAGGACTAGCAACATATTGAGGCAATGGGCTTGAGAGTGATGTACCATTACTAGCACTTAACAAGAGATGTTTCCATGATAGTTTCCCTCATTAAGAGATGGAATCTACTGACTAACACATTATGGTTGCCTACTAGTGAGATGAGCATCTTGTTGGAGGATGTTCATAATATTACTCAACTGCTTATTTGAGGGGATCCTATTTACCATGTAAAGAGTGATGAGATGGATTAATTTATGGGTTGGTTGTATAGATTAGATATATTTGACGCAAAATTTCATGTAGGTGGTTTCAAAATTAGGCCATTATGTGAGAGGGCTCCAAGAGAGAGTCATTTATTGATGATGATGTAGCTAGTTATGACCTATTTTTCTCTACCAAATTTAGTAGGAGGAAGATTTCCCTATGTTTTGCTAGGGGTTCTTGTAGAGTTGATGTTTAGAGAGATGGTATTTGGATGGGGGTAGGTATTATTATTTTAGATCTATAGAGAGTTATGGGGCTTTAAAACACACCATAATTATGGTATTAACATTGGGTTCATGCTACATTATTGGGCATATGAGCATATACATTTTTTATGACCATTGGGCCTACCATTGGATGGTTACTTTTTGATAGACTATATGGTCAAATTTTATCTATGGAGGAGGGATGGGGTCATGATAGGGGTTGGTGTTGGATTGAGGGATATTGATTGGTTTTGAGGTGCCTTAGAGGGATTAGTGCTATAAGATATAGTTTGCAGGCCATACATCACTTGGCCAATATGGGTTAAATACTGATACAATACATACTTACTATAGAGTTAGAGATGGGTGTATGGTATATTGGATGGTGAGACTAAATACATCCTATTAGAGAGGGTGCATAGATAGCTCAAACTTGTATAAGGTATTCTTCTTGTTTTTTCTTAGTATAGGAGGGAGTATGAAAAGTTTTTACTAACAGAGCTAAATGCATAGGAGGAGTTAGTTTATGAGGAACTTTTTGATAGGGTGAGAGATGATGTAAGTGTTATTATAGATTATACGATGTGGTTTTTGGGTAGATATGATATGATAGATTTTGGTTTGGAAGATGGATGCTAGGGGCATATGGATGTTGACCTAGTAGGGGGACCAACACTAGGTGATCCATAAGTAACAATGGCACTAGTGACAACACAGGTCTAGATTGTTGTGTTATATGGATATATTACCACTCTTCAAGGTCATCTGGGAGGAGTGACAGTGTAGAGAGATAAAGCCTAGGTATAGGTCACCACTTTATAAGGTCAAATGGACATTTTACAAGGGTAGGTTACCATAGTGATATGAAATTAGGACCAAGCAAGGGCCTCACTTGATTTAGTGACAAGGGAGAGAGACTCTCTATGATAGGTTGGTAGAGAAATGGTGGCACCTCTAGGTTCTATTACATAGAATAGATATCTAGTTGCCATACAAGAGTTACATTACTATGAATTCATTATGCTAGCATAGTGTCCTAATAAGCTAAGGTGTGGAGAGTATCAAGTTGGTTTGGTTGGTGGAGTAGTGATTATGGTTATAAGTCAGTGGGTTATAGTAGTGAGCCATCTATTAGGGCATCCACCTAGGACATGTATAGGTATAGGTAAAATAATAGGTATAAGTGTGGATGGGGCCAATAGTAGTGGTGCCCTAAGATCATGATACACATGGTCAAGATATTTTTTTACTACTTTGATACTGTCCTATGTACTAAAAATGCAATATGTGTATGAGTGAGAGATATGTACATGTGTAAACACTTATTGATGTGTGTGTGTGTGTGTGTGTGTGTGTGTGTGTGTGTGTGTGTGTGTGTGTGTGTGTGTGTGCGTGCGCGCGTCCATGTGTGATTCATGTGATTGAGATGTTTTTATGTTTCTACTTTTTTATGATATGAATGCTTATGTGTTGAGGATGACTAATACTAATTTATAGATGATGATTATGTATGAGACTCATGATGTCAATGATTATCTTGCCTACTATAGGCATGTGATGATATATAAATATTTTATTTTGATTATGATATGATCTTGTTTTTTATGTAATGGAAATATGTGATCGTAATATTAGAGATTATTGTTTTAGATGATGATGTTATGATATACTTGTTTTATTACTGATTATGATGTTGTGGTATGTTGTGATAAGCTTATAATGTTTTGAGAAAGAATAATAAGAGGAAACATCCCTATGAACCAATATAAATAGAAAGAGACATGTTGGGTACATTGGCAAGGACCCTTTGGAACCAATGTTAGATAGGATCTTAATGAAAATAAACCTTTGATAGGCTTTGCATGAGGGCATTTCTAGTGAAAAGGTATCACTATAAACACCATGTTGCCAAGTGAGCTCATCGTCCATTGATTTATAGAGTGTAAAAAGGATATGGCAGGTAAATAGAGAGAAAAGAGATAAGATAGGAACCTAATGTGGATTTAAGTACCCTTTTTATAGGTGACCTAAGAACTAGAACAGACAAGTCCATGTCTTTACAAGGTGTAGATTGATTGATGCAAGAAGTCTAAAAATATATATTGTCTTATAAGAGAACTGATTATAGCCCTTTTTTGGGATAATAAGGTCATGTATTGCTTGTTTTTATAAGAGAGGTGAATTTGATCAATGTGGAAAGCTTGAAGTTATTTGATTGAGCTAATTACAAATTTTATGAATAGATTATTTTTTGACATTTTAGCCTAGGCATCTTTCAAAGGAGTGGTCTAAGTATGAATAAATGTTTGATAGTTATCCTTAGAAGGATCAATCTATCTATTTTGATCATATTTATTAGTCATCCTTCAAGGGAGTGGTTAATTTTTTAAATAAAATGGACCCAAATAATATGTTATATCCCATAGAGAATATTCAAATGTTTTCGTAGACATGGACCTGTCTATCCAAGCTTAGAGGTTGACCTTATCAAGGTAAGATGTTTACCATAAAAGGTGGATAATAGGTAAGGAAAAGTGATTTTTGGGAAACAAATAATCATGAGATTTTATCTAGTTAAAGACAAAAAGTATCCATGAGAACCATACCATAGGTAGAGCCATGGTACCCATGTTTAAGATTGGGATAAAACTTTTATGGATAATCACATGGGTATATTATAGTCAAATGTCCCCAAGAGGAATAAGGTAATAAGATAAGGGAGGGGTGAATCTCATAAAACCAAGGGGAAATCTTAATTTAGCCCATAGGGTTTATCAAGTATTCCTTAATAATAAAAAGGATGCAAATGGGAAACATTGTGTGGCTTAGGTTCTAGTTTGCCTTTAAGAGAGGACAAATGATAAGTTCCTGATCCATACTTATGGATGATGATATAGGGTCCAAGCTAATTGAAATAAAATTTTCCCTTTTGATTTTCTTCATGTTGGTTTTCTTTAAGGATGAGTCTCTAATATTGAACTCCCATTATTTCTAATGTTTGTTATAAACACAAGTGATATGCTCTTAGTAGATGTGAAGATGATTAAGGGTAGAAAGGTAATTCACATTAATAAACTCAAGGCATGCAAGGAATTATTGATGATAATCATCATTAGAAATGATATCTTGTAAGGATATGCAAAGAGAGTTGATTTGAACTTCAAGAGGTAAGATAGCCTTTATGCCAAAGACCAAAGAAAAAGGTGTATCACCTATAGAGGTTTTAATGATAGTGTAATAGGCCCATAAAGTGAACTGGATGTGTCTATTCGAATCTCATCTTAAAGAATTTACAACTTTTTCAACATCTTGATGAGAGTTTTATCATAAAATTCTACCTGTCTCTTTACTTGTGGATGATAGGGCAATAAATGACTTAGCTTGATGCCAAAAGTGTCACAAAGGGTTTGATATTTCTTATTTTTGAATCATTTTACATTACCAATAATGAATTTATGAGGGACACCAGAACAAAAAATGATGTGGTGATTGATGAAGTCAATAATTTTTTTGGCTTTGATGGAGATAAGGGGAATGGATTCTACCCATTTACTAAAATATTCGGTAGTGGTAATGATGAACTGGTGTCATTAAGATGAGCGAGATTGATTTATATAATGATATCAAGCCCCCATTACAAAAAGGGACAATAATATTTGGATAATTGAAGGTTTTGAGTGGGTGCATGATGCAAGTTAGCATGTTGTTGGCATTTAACACACATGTTTACATAGTCATAATAGTCCTAATTGAGGGTAGGACATGATAACCCAAGCATAGGATTATTTTAGCGATAATGGGGCCACTAAAATGTCCCTAAAAAACTCCATCATGAGTTTCCTTGATGGCATGGGGAATCTAATGACTATGCAAACAATAGAGGAGAGGACCATCAAATCCATGTTTATATAGGATTCTCCCTATTATGGTATAATGAGAGGTACCCTACACAAAGGCTTTTCTTGTATTCTTTGAGAGGTCAAGTGGGATGATGCTAAGGTTAAGGTAGTTAAAATTTTTATCATACCATACATTTGAAGGAGATGTCTCCACATTATAGATGGTTGGAAGGTCAGAAATGGTATATGAGGGCTTGATGAAATAATGGATGGTGATAAATAGTTTATAGTTAGTGGGTTAACAGGATATTTAAGATGTAAGTGAGGCCATCATATTTGTGAATTTGTTAGTAGATTAGGATACTAACTAGATATGATAATTCTCTAAATATGTCAAGAGCTTGTGAATGAGAAACTTATACTTTTGAAAAATATCATTTTTACATTGATGGGACCCATTGATTTGGTTGATCATGAGTAGAGGATCACCGAAGATAGAGACAGTTTTGGTTCTTAAGGTGAGAGTGGTTTGGAGACTGATGACCAAAAGCTTTATATTATTCTATGTCATTATTACATTCAAAGTCAAGTTTGAAGGAAAGTAGGAGAGGTTCACCATGAATGGAAATGAGAATTATTCCTGCACCCCCACCATGTTGGCATTTAGATCCATTAAAAAACATGGTCATTTGGTAAAGAGGTTCTTCCTAAGAAAGAGGCATAATATACTCATCTAAAAAGGTTAATGGAATGGGTTGGTTATCTAAGAGGGGGGCTTTAGCCAAGTGGTTGATAATGACTTGCCCTTTAATTTATTTTTAGTGATGAAACTCAAGATTAAACTTAGCTTGAAGCATGAGCCAATTAGCCATATGCTGATTTTGATATTGTTTGGAGTGTATATACTTAAGCGGGTCAATGGTGGTAATAATGTATGTTTTATGATTGAGAAGGTAATGACATAGTTTAGAAGTGACAAAAATGAGAGTGAGACAAAGCTTTTCAAGATGGTTATATCACATATCTTACTCTAGGAACATGTGACTATTATAATAAATGGATTTATATTTTTTTTGATGAGCCAACATTTCACCTAAAGAGTGATCAGTGGTGGAGATGTAAAGGTTGAAAGGTTGGTCATCGCTAGGTGGGATAAGAACTAGTGGAGAAATTAGGTACTCCTTGAGTGATTCAAAAGCTTGTAGACAATCTTTGGTCTATTTAAAAGAGGTGTCCCTCTTTAAGATATGGTGAAGGGGCTAACATATATATGATAGCTAGGAGATGAAGTGATGGATATATTATATTTTTCCCTACATACTATGAAGTTGTTTCAAGTTTGTTAGAGGAGGCAGTTCTAGGATGGATTTGACCTTAGCAAGATCAATTTAAATTCCACAAAGGGAAATGATAAAGCCAATGATTTTTTGGAAATAAACCCAAAAATTCATTTATGAGGATTGAGCCAAATATGGAATTGGATTAGTTTATCAAAAATGATAGCAAGAATAATTAAATGGTCCTCACAGTGTTTGGATTTCCTAAAGAGATCATCCACATAATCTTCTACAATATTATGGATAAGATCTTGGAAGACATAGGTCATGGAATTTTGATAAGTTGTGCCTATGTTTTTAAAACTAAAAATCATGAATCCATAGTAGAAGGTTCCCCAAGGAGTAATGAAGGTGGTTTTATGTTGATATAAGGGGGTGATCAAGAACTGAATATATCTTAAAAATCCATCCATTAGGGATAAAATCTCATGGCCTACAGTAAGATTAACTATTTGTATGATGTTGGGTACAAGAGAGTCATATTTAAGGCATGCAAGGTTAAGGTCATGGAAATCCACATAAAGATGAAGTCCCAAAGTGGATTTGGTACTGGGAACAATATTAAAAACCCATTGTGGATAGTCAATGGGTTGATTGAAGTTGATGGATAGAATACATTGATGTTCTTCTTTGATGAGAAGAGTAATGTGAGGGTGCACTTTTCAAATATTTTACCATACTAGCTTAGCCTCAAGATGGGTAATGTTGTTATAGTGTGTGATTGAAGGGTCAATCTTGGGAATGTCCTGATAAGACCTTGCGAATGTGATGATATAGTCACGAAAGAAGGTGGGATAATCTTGATCCTCGTTTGAGTTTAAAGATTGTCCAATTTTAATCATACGAGGGTCCTCTTAGGTCCCAAAGTTAACATTGATAGTTGATTCATTGAGTATGGTTTGGTTTTTATGAGGGAGAGATTTATAGATAGAAGAATCTCTTGTACCAAGGTAGGTGAGGATGGAATCATCATTGTGACACTGAGTGGTATGAATGGTGTACAAATCAAGGTCAATAAATTTAGGATGGATGAGAGGAAAGGTTTTAGTTTGGCCATTTTATTGATAAGTCAATGGGCCTAAGCTAATGGTATTGATAAAAAAATTTGTATGGGATGATATCAGGGTCTTTAGATTGGGAAGATGAATTGGGTGAGGATATTATTACTTTCATGGGGGTAGTGATAGGTTCTGGTGAGGTGGGTTATTTTGGTGGTTCAAATTTGAGCCCAAAGAACTCATGACATTTTTGAGTTTTGATAATGAACAATTTGTGAGGTCCATATTCACAAAGGCACATACCAAATCCTTTCTAAACACAATGATGAAGATAAATTTTGGGAAAGGATGGATTGCCTAGATAGGAAAAATTGGAAGTGAAAGGTTGAATATATGGAGTGATGATAAGAGCGAGTGATCAATCAAGTCCCCCATAGATAAAATATGTTTGATTATTGGAAAATATAAAGGGGATGATGGTTCCTATGTTGGGATCATATGACGGGTCATTTTGAAGGTTTGCATATTCATGCAAAGTGGGAAAAGCATCTAAAGCTAAAATTTGATATTCCCCAAGAGAGAGATATTCAAAAAGATTTGCCAAAGAGTCCTCAATGAGAATCTAGGAAGTGGAGATAGATAAAATTTTTGAGGATTCATCATTATTTATGGTAGAAGCATTATGGGTCATGATTGGTAGTATGGTTGTGATAATGGGGTTGGTTGATTTTATGGGAGATGAATGTGGAAGAAGAATATCATTAGGCTGATAGGTCATGTTAAAAGATGTAAAAGGACTGGGATCATCCTTGATGGTTATAACCTATCATTCATGTTCCAATTTAACATAATGGTGTAATTTAGAGGAAATATAACTCATATCTCAGATATAATGGAATCCAAGTAGAATGCTATATTTTAGCTCACCCTCTACAACATAAAAGAGCTTGGGAATAATGTGAGGCCCCAAGTGTATTTAAAGGACAATGATCCTGAAGGTAGTGGGCATTATGTCATTGAAAGAGTGAAAAATTATTGTTATTTCAGCCATTATGTTCTTTGGTAAATGTAGTTGATCAAAATAATAGGAGGAGATTATGTTGATACTGGCTCCTCCATCAATCACCACCCTTTTGACGTGAGTGTGATTAATGTATGTGGTGACAAAGAGAGGAGGATTAGATTCCTCAGAGTGTGTTGGAGGTATCTTAGAATATTAGAAGGTAATAATAGTCAAATGTCAAAGGGCTACAATGAATGACATAAGAGGGAGAGGGTCATCTGGTTGAACCTCTATAGATTTTAGAGCCTCTATCAGTGCATGATATTGATGATGTAACATGTTGATAAACTCATAAAGACTCATCCTAGCTAGTATTTGGTAGAGTTGATTCAACATAGTTCGTTGAATGTATTTAGAAGGGTTAGATAGAGCAGCACCAAGGATGGACACATTGGGCCTTGGTGATGGCATAGGTGAAGGCATTAGTATTGGGGATTAGTTAGAAGGTTGAGAGTCCAAAGGATATGTCCATGGAATGGATGCATTGGATCTTCATTTACTCCTTTATTGAGACTGAGATTGGGTAATCATGTGAATGGTATGGACAATGGGCTTGATTTGACTAAGTGGTGGTTTCGGTTCTTCCCCCTCACTTTTAGATGAAAGTGGGGAGGCAAGTTTTGGTTGGGATGGTGGTTAGATTTGTTGAGTTAGTAGTTGGGTTGGTAAGGTAGTTAAAATTGGTTCATCAGATAATAGATCATCATCATATAAGCAGTGAACAAGAGCTTGGAGAGATTTGTAGTCCTATGTGTCATGTCCTAGCATCCTATGGTATGCATAGATCTAAGTATCATCGAACCAAGAGGGTTTTCTATTAGAGGGGGTGAATGGATTAATAGGTGGATGTCTAATGGTGGATTTTTGTAATAACCTCTATAAAATAATGGAGTAAGATTACTTTAGAGGTATTGGGGGTGTTGCAATGTTTGTCAAGGAAATTGAAATCTTCTTAAGCATGGTTTTAACCTTAGAAAGGGTAAGTGGTTTGGAAACTTTGGTAGATGGTTTGCTTTGGATTGGCTTAACTATGACCAGGTTACTAGTGGATGGTTTTGATTTATAGTATGTAGGTTGATAGTAGGTGGAAAAGTGGAGAGGGATAAACTATGTAATAATGATGAAGAAATCAATGGCCTGGGTGTTGGAGGAGTAGGCATAGAAAAGGGCATTCATTTAATTAAACTAGAATAAGTGACTAAGATAGTAGAAGGGTGGGGTCCTAAAATAGATGGTACATGAGAATTAGGTGGCATATGTTGAGCTCGAGGATGAGGTTTAGGGAACTACACCTTTTGCTCCATCTTTGTTGGTTGTTTGTTAGGTGGACTAGAAGAGGTTAGGTTAAATCTAATGGGTGGATGGGCGATGCTAGGTGTGGGAAGGATACCTAATGTCTTGGTTTGTCTAGCAAGAAAATTATGAGATGATCTAGGTGGAGGTGGGTGATATGGTTCTTTTATGTCTTGGGAGCAAGGAGGGTTCAATGTTGGGGTTAGAACAATTTTAAGGGTGGATTCCAATAACGTTAAGGGTTCAACTTCGTTTTGGTATGGGAGCAGTAGAAGGTGCCAAAATATGGTTCTATCTAGGCTAGGTTGTGAGAAAAATTCTAGAGTTTTCACTAACCAAGAAAAAGGATTGTAAATGAGTTTGGGTCCTTGATTAGTCATTTAAAATATGAAGCCCTTGGGTGAAGAAGAGGGAATGGTTCCTTCATCTTTACTTGAGTTAGAAGGTTCCAACATGATGGTTTCTTGTGGGGTGATTAAGGGAGGAGATTATTGTTTGATTGGGGGTATAGGTATGATCCTAGCTCCTTCCTTTTCTAGTGTGTCCAAAGGAGAAGAAGGGACTTCCACCATTTCATTTGATGGGTTAGAAAAAGAGGTGGTTAAAATAATAGCTACTTCTATGAAAGGAGAAGTAGGCATGGGCATGGTTTGATCAAGTGGAGATGTTGGGGCTATAGATCCTTCTATTTGGGTTTTTGAAGGGATAAGAGGTGAATTTTATTCTTCCATAGGTGAGGTTGGTGGAGGAGCAATATAAATATGAGGCTAATCCCCCATGGGATAATTTATGATGATGTTTATTATGTGTTACTCATGAGATGAAGATGGTTTAAATTGATTATCATGGGCTTTGGTAGGTGGAGAATGGTTAGGAAATGGTTTATGGAAAATATTGAGAGAATGGTTGGGAGGTGTGTTAGGGTTTTCAAATTATAATTCCCCATTATCAATCAAGTTTTGGACAAAACTTTTAAGATTATTACACCTATTTATGTCATGACCAATGACTTGATGGAAAGCACAATGGTCATTTTTATTGTACCATCCAAGCACAAGGTGAGAGGGGTGAAATTGTTGGGGTGGCTTGATTGGTGGATGTTGGATAAGGATAGATTTGATTAGTTTGTCTAGTACAGAGGAATAAGATTCACTTATAGGTGTGAATTGTTTAGGCAAAACCTATTTTTGATTTCTATTTGGTAGTAAGAAGGGTTGGAAGGCATGGTTTGATACAATTGGTTAACAAATGGAGGTGGGGAAATTTTCAATATGACCATATTTATGGATGTTTTGGATTTTTTATTGTTTGGGTTTGATGTTTTGGTTGAAAGGGGGTCATTGTATTTGAATGTGGAACTTTTATTTCACAATTTTAGTTTTCCCTCATCTATGGCATGGTTTTAAATTTTGTGCACCATTGTGAATGCTTCATCAAAGGTTCTAAATGTTTATACTTGAAGGATGGGAGTGATGTGTTTTATGCCACCCTTAGAGAAAATTTTAATGAGTTATGTTTGGGGTAGTGAAAATGATATTTGATTAATGAGGCCTCACCATTGTGAGATGAAGTTGGTAATTGATTCATCATCAAAGTTGCTAATAGAATATAGGTTAGTTATGGAGACTTTCTTGGATATGTTTACCAAAAAATGTTATAAGATTATTTGGGTGAGTTGGGAGAATGAAAAGATAGAATGTCTAGGAAGGGCATTGTACCAATCCAAGGTGGGCCTTGATAAATACATAGGGAAGGTTTAGATGAGGAGAGTGTCATCATATACAATCAAGTAGCAAGAATGATGAAATTCCCTCAAATGTTGCTTAAGATCCTCCTTACCCTAAAACTTAGAGAATTTGGGGAGATCCCATTAAGGAAGATAAGCATGAATTGGGATAGATGGGTTGATAGGTTCATTGTAGATTTGGTCATGGGATAAAAGGTTATGTGACCTAGAGATAAATGACTCAAGTTAGGTCATCTTATCTATGGTCATCCTTATTAGGTCATGTTGGGGTTGGGAAGTTGCATAATTTCTTGGTAAGTTGTGTTGATGTTGAGTTGTAGCTATGAATTGGTGGTAGGAAGTATGGAGGTGGGCACATATTGCTATGTGGTGACTTGAGGTTGGGATAGTACCCTAGTAAAACTAATAGGAATTAAGGGTTGAGTGGATGTGGAAATATATCCTTGTGGGTTGGGAATATATTGATAAGGTGTTATAGGGGCTTGTAGGGGAACTGATAATAGTTGGTTTAGGGGTACATTTGGTTGGCTAATGGAGTCATAGTTTGGGTTGGGAATGATATAGTGATTATAGTTTGTTTATGGATAGTTACCCTAGTGATAATAGGGGGAGGTGATTGTGGTATGGATAACACCAACATATGAAATGGGGTTGAGGTTGGTATATTGGTTAAGCTAGAGGGAATGGCAGACATGGGTGTGGAAGATACCACACAAGTAGAAGGGGAAAGAGGTAAATTTGAGTCAATGTTAGAGGCATTAATTGGGGTAATAGGTGTTTGGGTGGTAGCAGTAGATGAACAAAAATAGAAGAAGAAGCTTAGAAAATAAAATGTTGGGATGATGTAACACCAACCATGAGGTGGTGTGGCATTCCATAGGGTTGATCCATTGGAGGATTCAAAGTTTTCAAAGTAGAATAGGCTAAGGTATTAAGATATGTTACAAAGTAACCAAATTTTTATGTAGAAAGGTGTAAAAATATGGATCAACTTTAGGGATCATAGAAGGCACCACAGGTGGGGGAGAATAGTGTAGTGAAGCATGGGATGATCTATCAACATCCAAGCTGTAATCTATGGATGAGGATGAAGAAGAAGATGGTGGTTGGTTTTTTTTATTTCCAAATAGTTTTTTGGTTAAGATCATATGATAAATTGGAAATGGATAATGAACCTCTTACCTCAAACAATGAGAAAACAAAGAGAATCCTAAAGTAAGCAAATCACAAACTAAA
The DNA here is from genome assembly GCA_037957365.1 of Torreya grandis. Taxonomy (NCBI): domain Eukaryota; kingdom Viridiplantae; phylum Streptophyta; class Pinopsida; order Cupressales; family Taxaceae; genus Torreya; species Torreya grandis. The sequence continues at coordinate 1,414,682 of JARHVA010001361.1, forward strand.
AGCACAATTAATCCTAAGATTTATTTTAAAATGCTTTTGGTTTATGACTAAAAGAGTGTGAAAGGGGAAATTGAATTTAAATTTCTAGACTAGAAGAGCCATCTAAGGATGGTTTCAAGTTAAGTTTTGGCACTCAAATAAATTGCACTAGACTAGGTACATGGCTTGGTACTAAGGGTTTTCTCCCCACACTTCATGAACCTGAAGCTAAACAAGGACACTTAGCCAATAAATACCATTTGTATAGGTTTTATACTCTTCCATAGATGGAGTGGGTCCTCCCCTTGGTGATGAAATACAAGTGGGATCATTGGGTAGGGTAAGGTGATCCAAAGGGTGATGAAATCCCAATGGGCCTTGTCTCAAGTAAGTTTTGATGTTTATTTTGTGAAAATGGTTTGATAGTGTAACATATGTGTGATATGATTAATTCATAATGTGTTTAAATAATCTAGGTGAGCTAATCATTAAGTATGTAAAATGATGGATGCACTCAATTTTAACCCAAAAGAAATTATTTTTTTATGCCTTTGTATGCAAACAAGAAATAGCTAAAAATGGAGTTAATGTAAGATGAAAAAGGAAACCTATCCATAAGATGATTTTTTTTTAGAGTTTTAGGAAGGAAAAGAGGTAAAATTTCTATCATTTGAAATTTAAAAATAACAAAAATTCAAAATCATGATTTTTCACCAATGCAACTATATGCCTAAAGAGAAATACAAACCTAAAAGGGGTCCCACCAAGCGTACTAGAATATTTCCTACTATTTATAACTCTAATTTTAACTATTATATTTTTAAATGAAGAAATAAATGATGAGGGGTGTGCACCTAGTAAACATTTTACTCATTGATGACTAGACAAAGTGATAGCTCCTTTGTGGCAAGGAAGGACTACCTACAATAAGACCACACTAAACCAACTTATTTGTTAGATGAGTATGAAGAGTGGAATGCCTAGCAACGCTTGACTCAAGAAGAAAAATCTTCCTTAGATGGTTTTAAATCCACTCCCCTAATGATAAAAATATTTGATAACAAAAATAAAATATGTTTGCATTTAAATTGACAAGAAAGAAAATGCTTATGCTAGAAAGAAATAAAAGCACCTATTTAATATGGTTACTAAATGTCGCATGGTGGTTCAATACCATGCATAAAAATAGGTCAATGTTTGGTTCAAAAATCTAAATATGCTCTAAAAATAGGTAAAAAACAAGAAAAGGGGCTGCTTTGGGTGTAAAATGGCTAAAAAATAACAATCTATTATTTTTTGATAGTGACTGATGGTAGTCATATTAACTGACAATGGTTGGGTCTAACTGGTGATGGTCAAATGACCAATGATGGTTGTAGCAACCAATGATGGTTACTTGTGGGATGTCTATGGATATGGAGTTATGTTATAAATGGCCTATGGGTAAAGGATTGTAAAGGGGTTTTAGAGAGATGAAGTGTGGGTGGATTGATTAAGATAGAGAAGTCAATAAAGAAGGGAAACTGATAAAAAGAAACAAGAGATACCTATAAAATTCTAGAGGGATGATGATAGTTGTCTAAGGGAAATTAGGAAGTATAAAGGCATATCCACCTTTTACTGGTCACATAGAGTTTTGGGGTCCTGAATACTTACACAAAGAAAAAAAGAGAGCCTAGATATAATTTTTTTGGATCCTCAACTCTTTCAAGATCCTTCAATTTATATCCGAAAGTTGTTAAGTAAGGAGAGATAAAGTTGCTAAGTTGGTAGAGGATGAAGTTAAATATTTTCATGTCTTTAAAATCAAGTTTTAAATCATGTTTCCATTTTGGAAGATGTTGATCTTGAACAAAGTTGGTAGTGCTTTTAAAGCTTAAGGCAAGTTTCGTGACCCCTACCATCGATGATTATGGCCAACTATCAATGGTTACCCTAAATATCAGTGATCAAGGGGCCATGAGTAAATGGGTAAATTTTTTAGTAATTAAATGATGTGTTTAAGGTTTGTTTGATATATATAAGTTATAAATGAGTGCTAGTGGACTAGGTGGTCAACTAGACATAAAGTCAATCAAGGGTCCACAGGTCAAGATGACATTGAAAACTATCATTGTCTAATTTTTAAGTGTGTACATCCATATAGATAGTATTAAACTCAAAATTTATGAAATTTTCTTGAAAACATACCCCCCAATTTAGAAATGAAGGTATGGAACCCATGCATAGGATGACCATGGTTCTGAAACGTAAAGCATAGTGTTATATCATAGAGAAAATGGTAAAGACTAATGGAAATGACAATCATTTCATTATGCCCTAAAATTGTCTTAACCTCAAACTTGTTTATATAAGACTTGCTATTGTGGGATGAAAATTCAAATTATTAAGATATACCCAAAACTAGCACTTAATTAACATGCTTGTTTGAGATGAGAATTACAACCATAGGTTATTTTCCATAGATCAAGTACTTGAAAAAATCCTAAAACCTAGCCATCTTGGTTTCCAACCTTGTTTAAAGCATAAAGATCTAACCATTTATAAAAATAGGATATAATGCAAAATCAAAAGATTTTAGATAAAAATTATTCTAGTAATCCCCACTGGGGCTATGGACACTTGACTGGAAATGGAGTAAGGTCGTGAGTGGATCTAAAGGCATCTTTGTTAGGGATATGGATGCTTAGTTGGTAGTAGAGAAATGCTTAATCCTTCCCTAAATTAAGAATATGGTTCATAATAAACAGTTCAACATACTATAAGTTAGTATAAGTGATTGAGAACATGAACCCTAGAAGTTATTTATTCAACCCCACAATAAATACTAAGTGGAATAAAAACACACACATAGTCTAGATATGTCTTTGTATTTGACCTTAAAACCATAAGTGCAAGGCTTGTTTCAAATATGGGCTAGTTTAGATGATGATATTGATCAAATAAAGTGGATGACATAAATATTTATCTAATCAAAGTCTATAGGTTTTTAACATATTGCTATGTTTCCCCCTTGAGTCACCATTTGTTGGGACCAACATACCCCATTTTTTTGAATTTTGACCCTTGAGAAACCCTCAGAATAAAACATGGAAATATCAACATGTCAAGGCCTTTTATAAAATTGGAAGGTCATTTGGTTTGATGAAATATAGGCTTATGTGGTTTTAATCTGCTTTAATTTAGACTAACAATGCTAATGAGGTTTGTTTGGATTTTAGTTGAAGGTTCTATGGTGTGTGTCCCTAAGAAAATTGTATTGTAAAACACTAGCAAAACCTTGATTCAAATCTAAATAAATTCAAGAACCAAATTGGTAGGAACCATTTTAAAATTGATTTATGGACTTAAGTATAAAATTCATATTTTAGGCTTAGTAATATTTTTTAACACAACTTAACCTGAGAATAAGATACCCTTTGTTATTTCCCCTTTTCTAAAAGTTTCTTATGGCCTAGATAATGTCATTATGTAGGGTCCCTTTTAATATTTATTAGTTTAGCCTAAGGTTTTAATACTAAGGCCTTGATGTATTCATTGATATAATCATGACCTTAGTATTAAACATCTTTCGCCTTTATTATCTCCACGATCCTAAAATTAATTTATTTGTGCCTTACAAGATCCTACAGTTGTCAATTTATCATGGAATTTGATCTGATAAAGTGAGGATAACCCAAAATTTGGCCTAAATAACATACATCTTTGGTGATTTAATGATCCATGCTTACTCATTAGGACCCCATCAGATGGAGCAAAAAATAATTAAAAATTTAAAAAGATATAGAAAGCCCAAAATATGGACACACAACACTATTGAATTTGAGGATTAAAAGGAAAGGGGCCCACTTGACATGATAGCCAATCAATTGTAAGTCCCTGAATCAAGATCCTATAGCTCTCACTTTATCACAACATTTGATCTAATAGGGAAAATTAACACTGAGACCCTAGGAATCCCCATAGAAATGTCAAGTGGCATCCTCACATTTGGCATTGAATATTTAAACAAACTTAAAATTGACATTCATGTGACCATTATTCAAACATCTAGAAAGATGAACTTGATGCCTGCATGACCTTCAAATTTAAGCCCAATAAAATTAAAACATTACTAGTTTAAACTTAACATCCAAATAACCATCAATTGACACCCATCAGGGTGCATTTGATGTCTATGAGACCATAAATTTAACCGAATGAAATATCTTACTTAGTGTTAAAATGACATTCCAAAACCCTATAATAACTTGTAAATGGCTCAACAATCTAAAGGAAATTCTCAAATATGCTCAATAATGGGATCCTTCAACCTGAAAAATATGGAAATGGTCTTATAATCTAAATACTTAGTCTAAATTCATATTAAAGGTTCCTCATGGCATTTTGTTTAAGAAAATCATGAACCTTAAACTATGAGCCTATCTTGATTCTTATGTTAAAAAGGGAAGCCCTTGTCCCACAGAGTATAAGCTAACCAAATGTCTTCATATGTGGTGGCCTAAATTATTTACACCCTCATCCATTTATTATAAATTTGGAAACATATGCATAAGTTCCTTATACTTAGGTTGATTTCATGCTTAATAAACATGAAACAAACCTTAACTTAAGGATCTTATGCCTAGGTCATGACTTTAATAATAGACTAAATTAGTGTTTAGGAATTATTATAGATCAATAGTTCACACCCCATCACTAGATTTGATCCAATGGCATGATTGCACCAATGAATTTTCAAAGGCCCATAAGCTCACCATGTGGCTAATACACATTTGATGAATGACTAACCAAAATATTTGGAGTACTAGGAAGGCATTCAAAGCTCCAATTGTCATAACCATAAGGTTCACAATAAAAAGAATAAATCACTTTAGAGGGCTTAGACTATGATCAATGGTTTGTGCTAATCTAGGATTTTTATCATATAGTGTGAAATTAAAAAGGTATTTTTAAATACCAATGACTAGTGTTCAAATGGAATTTATGAAAAATGCCAAGAAAGGCCCAAATAAGTGCCACATAAGTGCCATGTAAGTAGAATAGGACAAAACTCAAGATCTTATGGGATTGAAAACACAAAGGTATAAAGGAAAAGGTCTAAATCAAATCTAGGACATGTATAAGCTAAATCTTGGATATATTTTGCTATTAAATCTCTAAAACCCAAAACCTTGCATAAAAGTGACTTGAGTGGATTCAATTTTTTTATAATTTAATCAAAGTATAACTTAATTATGTTTTTTGGCACAATATAAATTTCACAAAGATCATTTACAATCTAGTGTGAATAATTAGTAAGGATAAAGACAATGGTATCTAGTAGGCAATAATTAAAGGAAGATATTGAGATCTATTTGATAATAGACCATTAGGGCCAAATATTCAAGGATATAGAATTGGACCTCATAGCATTAAACATCCAAGGCATAAGGAATTAGGCTGAGCTATTCTTCATGATAAAATATTTACAACCCATTTCATAAGAGAAACAAAGGAGCACTACCATGAGAAAGTGATATTATGACCTAATTGTTGTCCAAATGTTGGGCCTTCATCATGCCACAACAAAACTAGAGGTATTACATTGTATTGATGTCCTTGCCCCTATATTTGATGATTATATAATAGATAATGAATAGATCATTAGTGAAGGGAAATCAAAGAATGTAGCCTACATCTTCCCTATTAATTTTGAGAAGTATTACAAGCTCCATCTTCCCCATGTAGAGATTTTTAAGGTCAAAGAGTAGACTAGTAACCATGACCTAGACTCCATCCTGAGACCTTGGCTCCATGAAGGACCTCACATCTTTAAAATACTTGGTGGAAAAATCCTTATCATCCAATTTAAAGATGGCATTAGGATAATAATTAACCTATTGAACTGAGCCTTCAGTGCCCCTTCAACTACTTATTTGACAAAGATATAGGTCCCATATGTGCACTTCATGATAGAGGAAAAACTTACCCCTCCAATTAGAAACTTAATTAATATTTTCCTCACAAAGAAATTTAATGCAATCAAAAGAAATACCTCAAATCAATAATTTATGATTTCATACCTAATTTATGCCCTTATTGCCTCAACCACCTTCCCTAGAATTAGGAATTGGTCCATAGAAGGAAAGACAACAATCTCACATTATTATTCCAAGTTGCACATCTTCAAGTTTAGGAATCACATGCAATTTATTTTTTATTGTGTTTATCTTACTATAGTGGAGGCCATCACAGGTGTTCCTATGCCTAGTATCCACACCTAATTAAGAGATATGTTGAAATAATAGGGGGCATATGGTATTATCTTGATTGCATATTCATCGAGATCAAAGGAATCATGACCCAACCTTATAGGTTGTTGATGTATGTTATAAATAAACTCACAGAGTCAGAAATTACTTCCCATCTCCTCCATGGAATTGATAGAAATTTCAATGATTAAATAAAGGGTATAGTCCACCCCTTCTCCTTGAATATTGGGATAATTATAATAAAAGACTAAAAACAACTGGAAGTTATGTCTACACACAAGGATTCATTTGGCTTCCAACTAGACAGCATTCAAATGTGCAATCCAAAGAATGTAGCTTGAAACCATCTAAGGGACAAGAATCTCCCAAATCCATAATATGTATATTAGCTCAATGTCCATAACATAATATATATCAGGGCTAATAACTATGAGGATGTATTTACTAAGATCCAAGGCAATAACATTAAGCTCAAGCATAGATTGGTTAGGGATAACAAGCCATCTAGGGAAACATGGAAAATGTACCCTTTGCAATACCATTTATTACTTGGGCCATCTAGAACATCCCATGATCTGCCTAAAATAGATCAGCTATAACCCCAATAGTAGGATGAGCAAGTTCAAGATGAATAAGACAAATGGAAAGAGAAAGTTGGAGAAGTCAAGCTAGAAGAGAGACTTGGGGAAGGGCACCTACCTTCAACATTACACTAAAGGCCAAATTACCTAGTTTAATCGATAGGCATGATAGCCCTAGAACTATAAGGGAAACTTGAGGGTGTCCTCAAGGAAATTGTATAGGTTTATGACTCTGATAAGGAAGAGGGGCCCAAAGAAGACATAAGAAAAAAAGTTGGTCCTAATAACATCCCATGAGAAGATAAAATCAAAAATAACACTAGTCCATGTGGCACCAAAAAAGAGACCCAAGTTCACCTTCACTCATCCAACTAGTGAATTAAATATATTCAATGATGAGTTCCTAATCCATGGCATAGTCATTCTTGACTGGTTCATCTATGGGAAGTTGAAAAATATCCCCTCCCTTTCTCACTCTTTGGCCATGACTAGGATCACTAATGTTCAAGTATAAGATGATATGAAACCTTAAATAAGGGCTATAATGAAGGAGTAATAAGAAAGAAGAAGTGTGCACATTGAAAGGCCAAAAGGCAAGAAGATAGATGATCTAAGGGTATATATTAACTCAAGTGTGGATATCTTATAACCTTCCCAATTCATTAACCAGTCACTATTGTGCATTTCAACCTTAAAATAGCTAGCTTAGAAAGAATAACAACCAAGAGAGTTGTGGTTGGGATAGAAGAATCCACCTTTCAAAAAGTGGAACCATTTGTAAGACTAACCCTAGTGGTAGGCCAATAGCTTGGTGAGGCTACTATTTATGAGGAATATGTGAAAAATATAATTGAATCCCATTCGACACAAGCTAAGGCTAGAGTAAAAGTTATGAAACAAAAGATATAAAACTTGGAAAGATAAATGGAAAAATTAGAAAAATAGGCAATTCTATCAGTGATAAATACAATAGTCAAGATACTTAACAAGTCATTTTATGACATGTTTGAGGAACTTAAATCAATTAAATTAATTCAAGGTGCATTAGAATGAAAATGTTAACTAGCAAAGAGTTTAGTCAACTAGTGGTATGCCTCTGAGGATAAAATAGCTCAACTCCTCAACATTTAGGCAAAGAAGCAAATCCCAAACTTCAAAACCATTAGTTTGGGGTATTTGAGCATAATTTTGGAAATTGTGATTGAAAAGGTTTAGAGTTTAATTACATGGTATAATGGCATGGAAAGGGTCCTAATAGAAGACAAGTAACTAATTGAAAGAATTGAACAACTTCTTGGGACCATTAATATAGATATTGCACAAGCCAATGCCCTCAGGATCATTAGTGATGAGGAATTCAAGCATAGGGCTACTTTGGTAACCTAAGAAATCAGAAGAAAAGGCCAAGGCAAATATGGGGGCAATAACAACAAAGTCTTAAGCATGATACTCAATGTAGGGGAAAGAATAAATGAAGCTAGGAGTAAAAAAGAAGCTATGGATAGGAATGACAAAGATTTTGATGACATGGTAGATCAAGAAGGAGAACAGATCATGAAGCCTACTATGGACCAAGACTTAATTGATGAACAACATGAGAGAGCCGTGATCATCCTCTAGTAGTGACAGCTAGGTGCCCCATCCTCAAATTGAACACATTTTAGTTTTTAAAGTTTTGTAACATTTTGATGTAAAATATCCCATTATAAAGGCATATGATAGTTTTTTAGCATACTTTCCTCTAGGTCGGTATAATTTATAAACACATGTGTATTTTAGAGCTTATAAGGATAACTACCCATATCTTTATACAACTGTATTTTGTAAATTGAGAAATATACTACCCAATCCTTTTATAAAGGCATGTAATACCATTAGTAAGAGGAAGATATTTTTGAGAAAATTTTGTATTCTTGAAGTAATTAATAATATCAAGGAATTATGCAAGGATTATCCATTTTGATGTGTTAACTGCTAATATAGTTTTTCTCTCAATTGCCAATAGAGGTCTTGAATCTAAATAGTGTCTTTGAATTCTAATTAACATTGTTTAATCATAGGGTTTCTAATTTATTCTTATTATAGATTAGTTGAAAGATATTAGGTCCTAATTCATTTCATTTTTCTCTATATTTAGATGTGCAATTTCTATTTGATTATAGTAGATCCTTAAAGTAGACGTAGATCTTACTTGTGATTCTTAAATGTTTTCCATTGAAGTTTGCTTAATATATAGTGAGATTTGAGCTTAAACTATGTTACATTATATATTTTTTAAATTCATATCCATTTACCATTGATACTTTTTCATAATGTTTAGGACTAAAATTAGTAATCACTCATTTCTTTTATGTTATACCCTTCTCTTTGCCCCCTTTTTACACCAAGATCACTTTATTTTTAGCTACATTATAAATATCCATTTAGATTAGTCTATATCTTAAAATATGGATATGACTCACTAAGCATTAACAAATATTCACAAGGAATGGACCAAGGTGGCTCCCAACCACCAAATTATATAAATATTATGGAACAATCATCTTAATCTACTACTATTTCACCATAGGAAACCGAATTATCAAAACATGCAACTCATGCACTAAATTTTCCAAATTCTAAAATGAGAATTATTTTTTAAACACTACAAGTACTTGTGGTACATTTAAAAGCATCAACACCATGAAACAATTTTGTTTCTAAGGAAAAATGCACCACCACTAGTGCTTCTTCTATCATCCAGACTTCCTACCCAATAAACATTTGTATATGATATCAAAGTGAAATATTCACTAGTAGGATACCATAGGCCATAGTCAATTACGCTCTTAATGTATCTAAATATTATTTTCATAGCATTGACTTGTGATTCTTTAGGATCAACCTAAAATCAAGCCACCATGCACATTGCTTACATGATCTCTGGTCTTGATGCAGTTAGGTATATCAAGCTACCTATTATTGATCTATACATAGTCTAATTTGCATCGAGTGACTCATCCTCTTTTCTCAATTTTCATCTAATTATCATGGGAGTACTAACTTATTTTCTATCTTCCATTCCAAATTTATTGACCATCTCCTTTGCATACTTGGTTTGGGATATGAATATCCCTTCATCATATTGTGTTATTTATAAAACAAGTAAGAAATAAAGTTATACTATCATAGACATCTCAAATTCATTTGGCATTTGTGTAGAAATTTTTTTACACATTTTGTTATTTGTAGCACCAAATATGACATCATCTACATAAATAAAAACAATCAACATATGCTTACCTTCTAATTTTAAGTATAGATTATTGTCTTCACATCCTTTATTGAAACCTTGTTGTTGTAGGTATTGGTCTAATCTTTAATACCAGGCTCTAGGTGCCCATTTTAGACCATACAATGCTTTATTTAGTCTGCACACATAATATTCTTCATATAACAACTAATAACCATCTGGTTGTTCAATATATACTTCCTCTTCTAGGTTACCATTTAATAAAATAGACTTTGCATCCATTTGATATAATTTGAATTTCTTGTAAACAAAGAATGCTAGAAACATTCTTATAGATTCTAATCTAGCAACTAGAGAAAATGTTTCCTCAAAGTATACACCTTCTATTTGTTCATATCCCTTACACACCAATATTTATTTATTTATTATAACAACTCCACCCTCACTGAGCTTGTTTCTATAGGCATATTTTATGCCTATCACATTCTTATTTGAGGGTCTTAGAACTAATCGACAAGTTTTGTTCTTTTCTATTTGTTTCAATTTTTATTCCATGGATTTTAGCCAATTTTCATCCTTGTTGGCTTTAACATAGCTCTTGGGATAAATTTTAGACATTAGAGTAAAACTTACTTGCTCCTTATTCATTTCATCTCTTTTCCTTCTTTGAACTCCTTCTTTCTTATTGCCAATTATTTTCTCTTTAGGATGATCCTTTTAAACAAATCTTGGAGGTGTCTTTTCATCATTTTCCTTATCCTATTCACTATCTTATTCTTCTTCAAGATTTAACTCTTCATTATTGGTCTCTTTATTAGGTTCAATGTGTTTTATGCCATCTTTTACATTAACATTTATGCTTTCCACCATCTCGTGTAGCCTTTTATTGTAACATACATAGGCTTTACTTTGAGTGGAATAGCCAAGAAATATTCCTTCATCACATCTTGATTCAAAGCTTCATAGTTTTTCCTCCTTTCTTCTGATGTAACATTTTCTTCCAAACACTTTGAAATACTTAACAGAGGATGATGTTCCATACCATAGATCATAGGGAGTTTTGTCACTATTTATCCTCAATTGAACTCTATCCAAGATGTGTACTATTGTTTGGACTACTTCTCTCTAATATCCATAATGTAATTTGGCCTCCTTTAGCATTATTCTAGCCATTTCCTTGACTATTCTATTCTTTCTCTTAACAAATACGTTTTGATGTGGAGTCCTTGCTATAGAGTAGTGGTTTTTGATCCCATGCTTCTCAAAATACTCTATAAATTCATTTGAGTTGAATTTTCCACCTTTATTAGATCTTAAGCATTTGCTTTTTTTCTTCTAATTTCATTTTCAACCATGGATCTAAAGATCTTGAATCTCTTAAAGGCTTCATATTTGTCCTTCAAAAAGGTTACCCATGTCATTCTTGAGTAGTCATCTACAAATAACATGAATTAATGCTCTCTTTTATATCATCTTATTTTGGTAGGACCACAAAGATTAGCATGAATTAATTGTAGAGGATTTGTTGTTTCATACACTTTTGTTTGAAATTTTACCCTTGTCTTCTTGCCTAGTTGGCATTCCTTACAAGTACTATTTGTAGGTTTGATTATCTTGGGCATGTGTTGTACACACTTATTTGAGATAACTTTGACTAGATTATCGAAGCTAACATGACCCATTCTCCTATGACACAACAAACTCTCATCAATATTTCCCATCAAGCAACTATTACCATTCACTTTAATAATATTGTAGATATTGTTCTCATTCCTTTTCCCTTCTAAAACTATTTTTCTATATCTCTTTATCTTGTAGCCTTTTGCATCAAATGTGATTTTATATCCATTATCACATATTTGGTTAACACTTATAAGATTATGATTTAGTCCTTAAACATAAAAGAGTCCGTGTGTAGGCAATTTACCATCTTTGTTTAAGGATCATTTACCTTTGATCTTTAGTACTATGTTGTCTCCCAAGCTAACAGATCTTTCCTTACATTTTGTCAATTTGGTGAACTTGTTCTTATCACTTGTCATATGCTTTGAGCATCCACTATCTATCACCCATAATTTTTTCTCCTTGACATGGAGTGCAATCTAAGCAATCATGGATTGATTTTTCACTCTCCACACATCCTTAGGTTTCTTATTTAGCTTATTTTTAGAAACTTTTGAACTTTTGTTCACACTAAGAGGCATGTATTTATTTAAATTATGTACTTTTGATCTTACAAAGATATTTATATAATGTTTATCTATGTGACTAAAGTTATTGAAATTGTAGCACATTATATTTGTATCTACCAAGGATAAAAATGAATTTTTGCTTAAAAATTTGATTCTTGTTATAGTTACAACTCTACAATTTCTAACCTTATCACCAAAATGATTATAAATAAAAAATAGCCATTAAATGATGAGGAATACCTGGTCATAGTATTTCTTGGTGCAGCATGAAGAATTCTTATAAGTTATGGATTCTTCAAGTTTCTCACCTTGGTATATCCATCAACAACAGCTACCTTTATCTTCTTCTTTTATTAAAGCTTCTTTTCAGGTTTAGCCTTCTCTTGATTATCCTTCTACTTTTAAGTTTCCATATAGGTTAGTAGATTTACTAGTTGAGGAACTTTTTCGCTTCTCGTAACCAAGACCTGATCTCTCTTTTGAGGGCTTTTAAGAGTTGATCGATTCATCAAGAATATTTGATCCTCCCTTAAACTTTAGACTTTTATTTAGTTGACCTTTGGATTTTTAATTTATTTTTTCAAAGGCACTATTTATACCTCAAGCTTCACACATTCATCATATTTAGATTGTATTTCCATTTTGACTAAATATTATATTCTTTAGCCTCTTTAACTTGTATTTAGGCTAATTATCATCTGATCAATTTTCTCAAGAATTTTAGATATTTTTTAAATTTCCTTTTGTCCAAGATTGTTATACCTTTATTTATCTTTTCTCAACTTATCAATCTCATCTAGATCACAAATGAGTTCACACTGAAGGTCCACTTCTCCTTCTTCTTCTTCATCTGAGTCTTCAACTTAATCTTGATCTAGATTTATAGAAGTTGATCCTAATGTCATGAATAAAGATTCATTTCCCTTAACAAAAATATCATAGTTGTGATCATCATTTGAACTATCATTATCTTCCACTAAGTCACTATCTTCTTTTGTGTATAAACATTTCTCATTCTTGAAGAAGTTCTTCTTGGGATAGTAGGGTTTTACATTTTTGCTACTCTCTACTTGCTTTGAGATATCCTTTTATTATGAGGGAATTTAGTATCAAAATGTCCTACTTTACCATAGTAAAAGAATTTGAAGGGAAAATTACCTCTATACTTTCCATATTCTCTCTTTACTCTTTTAACAAAGTTAACTTCTTCATCAATCTCCTCAGATACAAATGCAAATGTTTCTTACTTTACTTTTTTGGCTACTTTGAATGCAAATTCTCTCTTAAAGGTGTTTGTCTCTACTATTCTCATCTCATAGGTTGTCAAGGTCCCATGAAACTCATTAATAATGAGTTTATCTATATCTCTTATTTTTTTTATTACAAAGACTTTAGAATCATATCTTGATGGAAAAGATCTTAAAAGCTTCTTGATAATGATTGACTCTTTCATTTATTATCCAAGGCCTCTAATTACATTTACTATTTCATTTACCTTGAGGAAGTAGTATGTAATGTTCTCCTCTCCATTCATCTTGAGGCTCTCAAACTTTCCTTTATAACTTTGTAGCTTGAAATTATTTACCTTGGCATCTCCTTCATAAATACCCTTCAACTTGTTCCATATGTCTTGTGCATTCTGATAGTTCATAACTTTGACAAACTTTGAGTTTGGCAATCCATAAATCATAGCATTATTTGCATTGGCATTTCTCTCATATGCTTTATTGGTAGCCTAATCAATAAGAGTTATATTAGGGACTATATACCCATTTAAGTAAGACATCCATACATCAAACCCTAATGAGGATATATATGTTTCCATTCTCATGCTCCAAAATCCATATTTATATCCATTAAAGAGAGGTGCCTTATTTGATGAAAATCCTTCTTGACTAGCCATTGTCTTCACTATTTCAAGATCTACTTGAGTTATATAAGCTTATTTCAAGGAACCTTAGGTTTTGATACCCATTGTTGGAAGACAACTGGATACTGAGAGGGGGTGAATCAATATATTAATTAAAACTAGTCTCCCAATACTTTTAAATCAAATTTAGAATCATATGTAGATTAAAAGATAAATGCATAGATTACATACAATAAAAAATATACATGACATAATATTTATATGTGGAAAACCCAAAGGGAAAAACCATGGTGAGAATAGCTCCTAGAATCTACTATCCTAATCCAGCCTCATAATTCAAAGCCTCACTAGCAAGCCTCACTAGTTATATTTAAGGAGACCCATGCTAAGGAAACACCAATCCCCTAATTTAATAACACCAACTCTAAATATGCACTCACTCCTTAATTTGAGTACCCACTCAACTCCTTTGATGGCACCAACCTATCAGACTCTTCTTTTGGAGCTACAAACTTAAATTAAAAAATATATTCATACATGAATCCAGATCTTTTTTTTAGGTCTAATTTGTAGTTGATCATACTCTACACATTCTCTTTTTAACTTTATTCCTCTCTGCACCTCTCTCCTCTTCTATACCCCATCTAGTTCCATGTCTTTATATTTTATATTTGACACACATCATTGGCTTTTTCTCACTACCTCTATCTATATTCAACATGGCTTAATAACAAATGTAATTATTCCAAAAACATTTTATTTATCCTAGATATCATATATATAAACAAATTATCTAGGGTTCTTTTGATGGAAAAAATTATCACATCAATGAATCAAACCTTTCCCCTATAGCAAAGGTCAAATTGGAATTGTACCAGTCTAATTGTATGGGTTCTAAAGGTTCATTCTAGGATCCTAAAGATGTAAATGGGTTTATAATATTTTTTTGGAAAATAATTAATAATATATCAAAGTAACTTATTCTATTATCACAATCAAGAATATGTATTAATTAAGAATCAGTTTGAAACACGAATCTATAATCTATCCTATTTGATAGAGATAATCTATTAATTAGATAATCTCTTGAAGAATAGAAATATGATTTTGAAACTATGCGTATGAAAATAAACTTAATTATTTTTTTAATGGTTCATTATCTAGCTAAATAATAATAAAACACTAGTGGAAAATGAAAATAAAGACAAACAACAAATAAAAAATGTAACAAGAAATAAAACTGAATAGAAAAGATAATCACAAAACTAGAAAGAGAACATGGTATAAACACAACTAATATATAACCTAAAAACTAAATAAAATAATGCTCTAAATAGATAATAAATAAAATAATCAAAATAAAAAGAAGAACAAAATGAACATAAGAAACCAAAACTAAACACCTAAAAAAAAGGAAGGAAACTTAAGTAAAAGATTAACTATGAAAGGTACAATAAACATAACAACAACTAACCAGGAGATTAAAATAAGAATATTTTAAAATAAAACCAAGGAAGAGGAACATTCACAAAATAAACTACTATAATCTTATAAGAAGCAAGCTAAATTTAAATATATTGCTCTAAAAATTGCTATAATAAGCAATAAACTAATGAGTATACCTAAAATAAGAGACAATCTATAACAATATTAAAATTTTGAAAGTAGAAATAAAATAAATGAAGTATTAGAACAAATCCAAGGTAAGTAAAAGAACTAGTAAAGGGATACTAAAGAAAAATATAAATAATAAACTAGAAAATATTTAAACTAAGAACTAAATTAATGGTTGGTGCTAATTTACTATTAATAAACTTCTAAAAATACTAAATTAAATTGTAAAGATAACAAAAAAATAAAAGAAATTTAAAGAAAACTTAAACCCATTTTATTAAAAAAAGTCAAATATTTACAAAAGAGTTGTGAGTCTCAACATGAGAGTCATCTTAACATAATAACATATTTAAAATGAGAATTCTAACATTTTCCAATACAAAATTTGAAAAAGGACAACTCAACAATTGATTAGATCAATGAAGTCTCACAGAATATGCAAAGTGATCATCATTTTATGGTTGAATACTTTGAATTTTGCACATAGGACTATAAATAAGAATCATTAAAAGATATTAGACTTAGTAACCTTTAGATAATCAATAATAGATGACAAATATAATTGGATATACCTATGTTACATAAGTTATTACTGAACTATAAAATAAAGTCCCATTGGGTCTATCTGCAAAAGTTGTACTATCTCACAGAAATTGAATAGAAAAGAAGAGATGAATGAATGACTTTAGAATAATACTCTAGTCTTTAATACCTATTGAACTTTTATCTTCAAATGAAAGTTTGATCTCCTTTTATCCTTCAACTTCAGTTATGAAATAAGTTATAACTAACTTTAGTTAGTTATTAGTTAATATTAGTAAATTGACTTATGAAGTAAATTATTTAATATGAGAGATTAATTAAGACTCTAAAAGTCTTAATTAAATCAAACTATTTAAGCAAAATAACCCAAGTACTAATCTTAATAGTTGTGGACCCCATCTTATTAATAATAAGTAAGAGATATAAATAATCATAAAATAAATAATAAATTGATAAATCCTACTCTTGTTTAAACCATAATGCAATTTAAAATTTAAACTTAAGCATATATTAATTATATCTCAAAATATTTATTTTATCTATGTCTTCAAAAATAAATATCAAGATAAGTTTGAAAATTGCATCAAGTTTTTTGAATAAACAAAGTTATTTCTTGGATAACCAATAATCATTTGAATCTGATAAAACCTCTTTAACAAGTTTGTCTTGATTATCAAGACAAACACTATATTCCATTTTAGATGCAATAAAAGGCATTAATCTAGTGCCTATCTCAGATGTATCATCATCAACTTCTAATGTCACCCTTTTAATTTTCTTGAGATAATTAGTTGCTTCAGATTATTTCCCTTTTCTAGTAGTACTCTTCTCAATAACATGATCAGAGATATCAATAGACTTCCTTTTACTACCAAATCCTTGACCCTTCAAATTCAATATTTTAGACCTCAAGATTGGTTCACTATGAGTTCTTGAAAGGTTCAATCTCCTACATTTTCCTCCATAGATAGAATTAGATGAAGTAGGGGTATTTGAAAGATTAGCAATTTTCCTAAGGTCTTTGACATGGGTTATTTCTTTGTTTGACTAACTTTTTGGCTGAAAATTAGGAAATTGATGGGTAGGAAGTGGCTAGTCAACTGGTTCTACTCTAAAATTAGGAGGCTATAACTACAAATAAGGATCATGCTTAGGATGATGTTCAATAAAATGTGAATAACTACTTTGGGATTGTGCATGGAATCTAACTCTTTTCCCTCAAAATCCCCTATGACCTCTATGGTTTCTAAAACCACCATAACCTCTATGAATAGGAAGAGAATTCAAAGGATTCCAAAAATCAATATTAGAAGCATCAAAATGGATGGACATTCTTGTGCCCCAAGGAAATCTAGACCCATAATGCCTAGTATGGAAACTAACCCTACTAAAACTTTGACTATGGTTTGACTAACTTCCTCAATTTGATCTTTGACCCCATCTTCCATCATTAATATTATTTTCTAGTTGTTATTGACATTTTAAAATAAGCAATATTCTACAAAGATATCAAATTCAAATTCCAAGCTCATGACTAAAAATTATTCATGATCCTAAAACATTACGGATCGTTATGTTATATCTTAATGAAAACCATACTGATTTCCATGCTGAAATTATAAAACAAACTTTATTCTTAAATTATTTCCTCATTTGATACTAAATCATTCCAAATAAAGTATTTAACAAATTTTAAATAACTAAGGAAATATATTAATCAGATTTAATTCATTACCATTTATACAAAACTCTATCATGACCAGAAATATTTAAGAAAATTTCCAACTTAGAACAAGAACCCAAACTATGTTAGAATCCACAAACAAACTCAAGGTGATAATTTTATATGTCATATTTTTCAACTTGCTTCATATTAGAACCTTTGTCTGCAATAATTCCACCTCATTTTGTACTCAACATTTTGACACTGAGACCCAATAATCCATGTGAATAAAAAGCAAATTGAGATGTCCAAAACCTAAAAACCCTCGACAAATTATTTTTTTAATAACATATTATTGCATGATAGTCATCCATATCTTTCTTTTTCCATGTAACATATTTCATTATATATTTGCAATTTAAGATTAAAAATGCAAAACATGTAGGAAATTAAGAATGAACCTTCATGTATGTAGATGATTAATGAAATGAAGCTCATCATCAGCTATATTTAATATCAGTCATTACATAGTCCATAACATCTAAAATTTGAGAAGGGATGGTAATGATAGAAAATGTAGATGAAACCCTAAACTTTAAATGATAATAGACTATTTTGACAAAGACAAGATTAAAACTACCACAAGATCATCCATATTTCTAAGAGATATATAATAAAAAATCTAAATACCTATTTTGTGTTCATAATGATATTCAGATGTTCAACAACATGACTTGTAAAAACTAACATCTAAAATTATTGCATGTGCAAGGTATCACTCGACCAAGAGGATGGACAAGTTTTGATGAAATTTCACCAAACAAAACCAAAGAATTCAAAATCATAGATCAAAAAACTTACTTGTAATTTGAAACCTAAAATCATACAATGCTTTGAATACCACAACTGCCACTAATTACAAAAACTTGAAAAAAACTATCAAATCTTTTAAACCATAGATTCCATTTTTTATAAATGTTGACTTGCGTGCATACCTAACCATATTTCCATTGAACATAGAAAACACTTAAGTTCTTTCATCAATTTCCCAAGCTTCTAAATGAGATGAAACTAAAACATCCATTCCTAAAATCAACTTTGAAAACCCTATTCGAATCTCTTTGCTCACCTTTCTTTCTATAATTACCATCAATCTAGAATTTTGTTTCCATTGAAATCTTTCCAAAATGACAACTGACTCAAGAAAAATAACCTTTATTTTCCAAGTTTTCCTCATAACTACTTGGGGATACATACTCACTTCCCATTGGTCCTGACTAACTCTTGCCAAAGTTAGTAGCTTGCTAATACATTTCAACCAATTGCCAAACCTAACATTCACTATTCTTTTTACCAAATTCCATGCTAAACTACATGATTCAAGGAGATAAGTGATTCATTAATGCACACCTTACCACCAAACTTCACACAATCTAAAGCATCCAAATATATTCAATGTTCTTAAATGACATTACCACCTTGCACAAGCTTTGGTACCACAAATATACAAAGTCACCCTTGAAATCTTGTTAATGTCAAACCTTGTACACATGCCAACTCAAATCATGATGACCAAACCCAAGTGTATATATCATTTGAACAATCATGCTTCATGAAAAAACCATCAATTAAGTCATATAACCAAAGGTTTTTATCAATAAATATGCTTAGTTATTTAGTCAATCCTAAGCCCATATGCATTCTAAATTAACTAATGACAAGACCATAGTAATATCAATAAAATTCTATGCTTAATGAAATTAGGCAAACCTCATAATGAACATTATTCTTTAGCAAACTCATTATATTTTAATGCATGTGAGGATGAATACAATTTCATTCTTGGAAAAATGCTATATATATTTGATGAGAATATTCCTTGATGATTTTAAAATGCCAAAGTGATTATGATGCATCTAAAATTAGAGATTATAATTATATGAGCAAATGAATGAGATATGATCATTTGACCAAGAAAACACATCAAAGTTCAAATTCCTTGCTACAACTTGATCAATTACTACTATTACAAAACTATATCAATTTAAACTGTCGAGTTGAACAATCCATATCTGATCCATAAATAACAACTAAATCTTATGATAATGACTGATATAGAATTAAATCAAATAACCAAAACATCGGATATTGAGTATATCAAAAATATACAACACCTATAGCAGAGCTAAAATGCAATACTTCCCAATATATCACTAAAATAATTCAAATGTAAATGAAATAAAACTACCAACTAAATTGTAACTGATCATGAGTATAAGAATATATGCATATTTTATTCATTCATCAACATTTCTTTTAAAAATCACTGAAACAAAAATAGAATCATCAATCAATCATTATGATCTCATAATAAAAAATGCAACTACTAATATTGTTAATATATAAGGGTCCCTAACACAATTTTAAGCTTTATGACTAGGTCATCACTATTGTCATATTTATGGTTTTGAAAAAAGAATTGGGGGGGGGGGGTATATAAAATAGGCATAACATTAGCAACCTTGCTATTCAAATTGTTGGAATAATTTTGACTAACAAAAAATTTGCCTGCATATGCGAAACATAAATTTGCCTTGAAAGTGTGATCTAGGACAATAATTTTTCAAGTAGCTAAGCATGAACCCCTAAAAAATTTAATTTGGATAAGAATGGAATATTTAACTAGCATGACATGTAGAAAAGGAAATAATTAACAAGGAAGTTCGGCCTGAATGCACAAGCAATCTACAAATACCTTAAGCACAAAATCTGATGATGAATTAACCAAATCACAACCAAGTATAAAATATTCTTATTATCATTAACTATGATTCTAGGTTTTCAATAATATTTCTCAAAATGAAAGTTATAATATTTTTATAGTTTATTGTATCCTTCCTAAAAATGTGATCCTTTTCATTTCAAACTTTTCATGGTCCAATCAAAACAAAGCAAGAGCAGAAAGCAAACAAAAACAACAACCAAAAAACAATGAGGAAAGAGAAATAAAACAAAAAACAAAAAGGAAAACAAAAACAAAAACAAAAACAATAAAAGCAAACCAAAAGCACTAATCATAAAATAACTTGAGATGGTGGCCATTTACCGAATAATGTAGCCAATTACCTTTAAGGTCTTTAAGATGAAAAGAATTATGACCAAGTATTGTAGAAATTCTATAAGGTCCAAGCCATATTTTATCAAATTTATGGTGTTTCCCTAGGTCCTCATGAGCTTTATCCCAATATAATACTAAATCTATAACCTTAAACTTCTTATTATACACCTTTTTATCAAAAACATTCTTTAGTTTTTGCTTAGCCTTTTCTATTTTTTGAAGTGCAGTTACTTTGGATTCATTAAGTGTTATAAAATCATGTAGCCTTTGTTTAATTATATTTACATCTTCTTCTACGTATTACAAGACAGTTCTTGTTGAAGAAATCTTGAGTTTTATGGGTAAAGTATCTTTTATTCTATATGATAACATAAAAGAAGAATAAATAGTTTCTACTTTAACAATAGTTCTATCAACCCATAAAGCTTCAAATATTTTAAGATGCCAATTTCTTTTGTTATTACAAACTAATGTTTTCATTATCGAAATCAAATTTTTATTAGTGGACTCAGCTTGTCCATTTCATTATGGATAATATTTTGATGAATGACTAGAAATAATAGAATAGTTTCCTAGAAATTATAAAAATTCACTAGAAACAAATTATGGTCCATTATCAAAAATAATTTCATATGGGACTCCAAATCTAGAAAAAATTTAATTTTCTACAAATGAAATCACTTCACCTATAATTGAACTTTTAAGATCTTTAGCTTTAGGCTATTTAGTTGAGTAATATGTGTCTATCAAGATATATCTATGACCTACAAATGATCTCAGATGAATGTCTAAAATAAAATCTATGCCCCACTTAGTAAATGGTTTCTCAAGAATAATCAGGTTCAAAAGCATTGTAGGTAATCTATCCCTGCCAAGAAAGAGTTGACAAGGAATACAAGAATGTAGTAATTTATAATCATCCTAATATAAATTGGGCCAATAATAATTAGCTCTTAAATTTTTATAAGTTGTTATCTTTGCATCATAATGTCCACCATAGCTTCCTTCATGACAACCTCTAAGCGCCTTCTATGTTTGATCATGAGTAAGACACCTTAGTAAAATACCATCATGATTATGATAAAATATTTTTTTTTCTAGAAAACAAAAGTTAACTACATTTAACCATAATGAACATCTTTAATTCTTATTAAAGCTTTTTGGGCAAGATTGATTCTAAAAATAGTGAACTAAGTCATGGCACCAATAATCTTTAGCCAATAGATAGTCCCAATCATTCATTTCATCCCTATACTTAAATTTCTTAGTAAATTTGGAAACCTTCATTATTTTAAAATGAGGTTTAGAATTTAATTTTTCATCAACAAAAAGGACTAGGATATTGATATCTGATGTTGTATTTTTAACTAAGTGTTTTTCTAATTCATTTCTTTTGATAGTTATTCATATTTTGAATACAAGATCAAATTTTTGAATACAGAGAATCCACTTATCAAGTATCCCTTAAATAATTGGTTTCTTTAAAAGATATGACAAAATAGGTATGTTAGATCACACAAATTTTTTATTTTCCATTAGAAAATATCTAAATTTGATTAATGAAGAAATAAGAGAAAAGACAAACTTTTCAACCAGAGGGTACCTAGTTTTGGTATCTTTCAAAGATTGGCTCATGTAACCAATAGGATTTTATTCATTATTTTTAAATTTTTTATTAACTACAGTTCCTATATATTTTTTGTGGCATTAACATACATGATAAATGCTTTATTTAAATTAGGTTTAGCAAGGATAGGTGCAATAGCAATTGCATTTTTTAGTGAAATAAAAGCTAGATCAACATTTTCATCCCAAACGTAAATCTTATATTTATTTAATAACAATTTTAAAAGGTTAGTTTTATCAATAAAATTAGAAATGAATTATTTAACAATATTGATTTTATTGAAGAAAGATCTTAAACATGGTTGATATTTTAGAGGAGTTTATTCCTTTATTGCTTTAATTCATTCTAGATCAATAAAAATACCATCCTTAGAGATTATATGACCCACCAATTTACCTTTAATTATAACAAAAATAGACTTCATTGGATTTAGAGAAATTACAAACCTCCTACATCTTGTGAAAATTTCATGAAGATGATTTGAATGTTTTTTCTCCTTTTGGAATGAACAATAAGGTCATCTAAATAACCCTGAATGATTACACCTATTAAACCATCAAAATTTACATCGATAGTCCTTTGAAAATTGGTTTCAATATTCATTAATCCAAAAGGCATTAAATTGTAAAAAAAAGTTCCTCTACGTGTGGTGAAAGTTGTTTTATACATGTCCTCAAGATTCACAATAATTTGATTATAACCTAAAAATCCATTTAATAAAGACATCATTTTGAATCCTATAACCTGATGTAATATTTGATCTATACTTGGTAAAGGAAAATTATCTTTTATGCTTGCTTTATTTAAGTCTCTAAAATCAACATAAAGTCTTATATCTCCATTTTTCTTCCTTATAGGTACTAAATTAGACACCCACTCAAAATATGTTATACAAAAAATGACACTAGTATCATTCATTTTATCTAGCTCTTTATTAATGGTGTCCTCTTACAAAGGGTTAATCCTTCATATTCTCTATCTTACAGGCTTAATACATGGTTTAATCAAAATGTCATTTTTGATTATATATATATATATATTATAACCATTAATATCATTATAAGACCATGTAAATATATCAATAAACTCTTTGAAAAGTTTAATGAATTTAATTTTTTCATTTTTAGTTACTTGTATCCCTAAATAGACATATTTAGGACCATCTTCAGTTCCTAGATTTATGGGTAAGGTTTCACCTATGATTCTCCTTGATGGTTCCTCAGTTCTAACAATCTTAGGTTGATCATTAGGAGAAAATATAGACTCTAAACTTACTAAACCAGTAGGTAATTTTTTAGTACCCAACTGTAAATAATCACCACAATTAAGTACATAATCATCCTGGTCAAAATAGTTTCCTTTGATAAATGATTCTATATGTTCATCACAACTAAAACCTGGCCAAATCTATTTTAAATTACTAATTTTAGGATAAAATAATCAATCAAAGGGAAATCAATAGTGGGTTCAATTTCACTAAAAGTAGGATTGGAGGCATAAACTATAATTTTATCTTGTCTTATATTAAATTCCTTGAGAATATGGGTAATATTGAAAGTTTCAATTTTTTCAATTAACACCCATACTTTTTGAGTGTAATGATGTAAATGTCTTTGACTAGTCTTATAAATATTTTGAATTTGTCTCACTATCAACTCTGAGTCTCTAAAAACTTCTAGGTGTTTAATATTTAGTTATATGGCTTTCTCTAATCCCAAACATAATGCTTCAAAATTTCTTATATTATTAGTATTTTCAAAAGATAATTTATAAGCATAACTAAATATCTTATCGATGGTAGATATGAAGCAAATACCAACACCACTACCTTGTTGAGAACAAGCTCCATCTAAGTAAATATACCATAAAGGTTTCTTCTAAATATTTCCTCATGCTAGTTTTCTTTTTCATCACCAATCAATAATTCACAAGTCCTGATACCTAGTTTTATGTATGAGATATTGAGAGAAGGAGATTAAATTAAAGTACCAAAAAATCTTATCATTTAATAAATTCAATCTCCTTATTAACTGGAACCCAAGTTACATCTTTGCCAACAAATAATCCAATTTCCTTTAACCAATCCCTTCCTAATAACATGGCATAATTACTAGGAATATCTATAATTTGAGTATTAGTCATGAAACTAATATGTTCATCTTGTGTGATCTTAATATCTATATCATAAAATTTACCACAAATCTTAGTTTGTCTTGCATCACCAGTAAGTTTTCTACCATTTGCTTCCTAGTAAATGTCTAATTAATTAGCAATACACTTAGGCGTGATATTTTTTGAAGCACCAGTATCCAAAATACAATATTTCATTATTTTATTACTAATTTTAACTATGACATAGAAAGGATGAATATAATCAGTAGGGGGATCAAACTGTTGAGCGTAAATATGTTCAACATTACTTTCTTCTTGTAAACTTACATCTGATCTAGGATTCTTAATTTCTTCCTCAATTTTATTTAATCATCTTAGAAGACTAACAACTTATAATAATGAAAATATAGCTTTAATGGGTGATAAATCATGAATTATATTATAATTCTTAGCATCTATTTTCCTAAAATTCTTAGATTTATAATGTTGATATTGTGAATTATTATATCTAGTAGTAAAAGGAGTATCTTGATCATTTTTATCATTTTTATGAGTTGTTTTATCTTTATCATCAGTATGAGACTTGTCATTTACTAACTTATTATTCTTAGAAACACCATAATCTTTATTCCTAGTATTTATAACATAAATATTTTCTTTTTATGAAGACTCATCAATAGCATTTACATTATATGTTGAATCTTAAGTTATCTTTTCTTTCCATGCAAAAAATATTTCTTAAATTTAATAACATCTTGACATGTTTTGAGATTATGATCAAGCTCAAAAACCTCACAATAATAGGAAACACTATCGTCTTTCACATTTTTATGGGAAGAGGAAGCATTATCATTAAGCTATCTTTTAATAGTGACTAGCTCATTTCGCAAACTTTGGATTTCGTTTAATAGTTTAGCATTATCTAAATTCAATCCCGTATTGGATCTATCTTTAAAACTTACACATTTTAGCTTCTTTTCATAATAAATAATGAATTGAATAGTTTCATCATATTCAATTATATCATTATATTCTAGTGCCATTTTGTATTTTAATGGTGAATCATTACAAAAGTAAAGCTTGGAAAATTTTCTAGAAGGTCTAATATTAGTTGGAATTTTTTGACATAATTTGGTGAACCTAAAAAAAAAATGATACATAGTTTCACTTGGATCTAATGAAATGTTTGAAGGATCATTAACTAAATAAAAATCTTCTTTATCTTTTCCAAATGATAATTCTAACCATTGTTCTACATCATTCCAAATATCAATCACATTTGCAAGTAGAATAATAAATGCTTGATAATCTTTTCCTTCTAATGTTTGCACAAAATAACTTAAACAAGTCTTCTCATTAGTTATTCCAAGAGTGGCACAAACCCATCTAAATGATTCTAAATAATTCTCCCAAGATTCTCAAGCTGAACCAAAAAAATTGGTATGTTTAGTCCCTTGAAAAAAGGTAGATTACCTAGACAATTTCTAACATTTATTAGATTTGTAAAAATCTAAGGATCTATAGCTATCTAAAATTATTGACGGAGTTATTATTCATCTTCACCTTTTGTTAGTTCTTTAATTTCTCTATTATCTTGTAACCCATGAAGGAGATATTCTAGTCTCCTTTATGGTATTTGTTGTTCTACATTTGGTTGATTTTCTACCAATTGATTCTTAGCTGGTGGGTTTTTGACAATCTAATATACCATTAAAAATATCAGAAAATTCTATCTTTGAGATATGACTATCTTGTATGTAATTTTTCTGACCTGAATTTTGATTAGGCAAAGAAATTTTAGCAGGCTCAACAAAGTCATCAAAAGGAAAAGAATCAGAATGATAGTAAACTTTAGGATGACGATTAGTGGCTAATGTTGCTACTCTATTTTCTCTGATCATTTTATTAAAATTAATTATATCATGTTGAGTTTAACATGTTAATTTTGAATACAAATCAATTTAAAATTCAAAAAAAAATCTTCATTGATTACTTCAATAACTTAAGGGAGATCTTCAGGATGATTATATCATGTAAAACATGTTAAATTAAAAGCAATATCAATCTAATCCTCTTTAACATTAAGAATAGGTTGAATAACTAGAATTTGTTGACCTACAAGAATCATTGGTAAGAAAATGGATTCTAAAAAAAAATTCTAGTAGAGTCACCAAATTTATTGACAAAAAATTTTATCACGTCAACGAATCAACTCTTTTGCCTATAGTGAAGGTCAAATTAGAATCATACTAATCTAATTGTAGGGTTTTTAAAGGTTCATTTAAGGATCCTAACAATGTAAAGGGGTCTGTAATAATTTTTGAGAAAATAATCAATAAGTTATCAAAGTAACTTATTCCATCATCACAATTTAGAATCTATATTAATTAAGAATCAGTTTGAAATAGGAATCTATAATATATCCTATCCAATAGAGATAATCTATTAATTAGATAATCTCTTAAAGAATAGAAATATGATTCTAAAACTTTGTGTATGAAAATACACTTAATTATATTTTTTAATGTTTCATTATATAATCAAATGATAAGAAAACACTAGCAAAAAATGACAAGAAAGATAAGCAATAAATAAAGAATGAAACAAGAAAGAAAATTGAATAGAAAAGATTATCATGAAACTATAAATAAAATATGGTATAATCAAAATTAATCTAAAATATAAAAACTAAAGAACATAATGATCTAAATAGATAATAAAAAAATTAAGCAAAATAAAATGAACATAAGCAACCAGAACTAAACACTTAAAAAAAAGGAAGAAAACTTAAGTAAAAGATTAACTATGAAAGGTATAGTACATATAACGACAACTAAATAGGGGATTAAAACAAGAATATTTTAAAATAAAACCAAGGAAGAGGAACATTCACAAAATAGACTACTATAAGCTTATAATAAGCAAGCTAAATTTAAACATATTACTATAAAAATGTTATAATAAGCAATAAACTAATGAGTATACCTAAAATAAGAGACAATCTAGAATAATATTAAACTTTAAAAGTAGAAATTAAATAAATGAAGTATTAAAACAAATCTAAGGTAAGTAAAATAACTACTAAAGGGATACTAAAGAAAAATATAAATAATAAACTAGAAAATATTTAAACTAAGAACTAAATTAACGATTGGTGTTAGTTTACTATTAATAAACTTCTAGAAATACTAAACTAAACTATAAAGATAATTAAAAAAACTAAAAGAAATTAAAATAAAACTTAAACCCATTCTATTAAAAAAATTCAAATATTTATAAAAGAGTTGCGAGTCTCAACATGAGAGTCATATTAACATAAGAACATATTTAAAATGAGAATTCCAACATTTTCCAATACAAAACTTGAAAAAGGACAAGTCGGCAATTGATTAGATCAATGAAGTGTCGAATAATATGCAAAGTGATCATCATTTTGAGGTTGAATACTTTGAATTCTACACATAAGACTATAAATAACAATCATAAAAAAATATTAGACCTGGCAAAATTTAGATAATCAGTAATAGATGACAAATATAACTGGATATACCTGTGTTGCATAAGTAATTACTCAACCATCAGATAAAGTATCATTGGGTCTATCTACAAAAGCTATGCTATCTTAGAGAAATTACATAGAAAAGAAGAGATGAATGAATGACTTTAGAATAATACTCCAGTCTTTAATACGTGTTGATCTTCTATCTTAAAATGAAAGTTTGATCTCCTTTTATCCTTCAACTTTAGTTATGAAATAAGTTATAACTAACTTTAGTTAGTTATTACTTAATATTAACAAATTGACTTGTAAATTCAATTAGTTAATATATACTATATAGAAAGATTAATTAAAACTCTAAAAGTCTTAATTAAATCAATCTATTTAAATGAAATAACCCAAGCACTAATCTTAATAGGTGGGGACCCTATCTTATTAACAATAAAGCAGGACACATAAATAATCATAAAATAAATAATAAATTGATAAATCCTACTCTTGTTTAAACCATAATGCAATTTAAAATTTAAACTTAAGCATATATTTATTATATCTCAAAATATCTATTTTATCCATGTCTTCAAAAATAAATATCAAGATATTTTTTAAAAATACATCATGTTTTTTGAATAAACAAATTTATTTCCTAGATAACCAATAATCATCTAAATCTAATAAAACCTCTATAATAGGTTTGCCTTTCTAATCAAGACAAACATTGTATTCCATTTTATATGTAGGAAAAGGCAACAATATGGGGCCTTTCTAGATGCACAAGCAATTTACAAATGCCTTGAGAACAAAATATGATGGTAAAGTAACCTTATCATAACCAAGTATAAAATAGTCATATTATCATTAAATATGATTTTGAGTTTGTAAGAATATTTCTCAAAATTAAAGTTACAGTATTTATGTAGTTTCTTGTATCCTTCCTTCAAATGTGATCCTTTTCATTTCAAACCTTTCATGGTCCAATAAAAAAAAAATCAATATCACCAAGAAAACAAAAAACAACAACAACTAAAAAATAATGAGGAAAGAGAAATAAAACCAAAAAAAAGGAAAATGAAAACAAAAACAAGAAATATAAACAAAAATCACTAATCATAAAATATCTTGAGATGGTGGCCATTTACCAAATATCGTTGCCAATTACCTTCAAGTTATTTAAGATGAAAAGCATTATTACCAAGTATTGTAGCAATTCTATAAGGTATAATCCATAATGTATCAATTTTATGGTGTTTTTTTGGGTCCTCACGAGCATTATCCCAATATAATACTAGATCTCCAACCTTAAACTTCTTAGTAGACACCTTTTTATCAAAAAAATCTTTAGCTTTTGCTTAGCCTTTTACAATTTTTGAAGTGTAGTTACTTTAGATTCATCAAGTGTTATCCAATCATGTAGCCTTTTCTCAATTAAATTTACATCTTTTTCTACGTATTACAAGGTAGTTCTTGCTGAGAAAATCTAGAGTTCTATAGGTAAAGTAGCTTCAAATTCATATGCTAACATCAAAGGAGAATAACAAGTTGTTACTTTAATAATAGTTCTATCAGCCCATAAAGATTCAAATATTTTAAGATGCTAATTTATTTTGTTATCAAAAACTAACTTTTTCATTATATAAATCATTTTTTTATTAGTGGACTCAGCTTGTCCATTTCCTTGTGGATAATATTTTGATGAATGACTAGAAATAATAGAATATTTTCCTAGAAATTCTAAAAAATTAATTGAAACAAACTGTGGTACATTATCATAAATAATTTTGTATGGGATTCCAAATCTGGAAACAAATTGATTTTATAAAAATGAAATCACTTCACCTATAATTGAACTTTTAAGATCTTTAGCTTCAGGTCATTTAGTGAAGTAATATGTGGCTATCAAGATATATCTATGACCTATTGATGATGATGGATGAATGATTGAAATAAAATATATGCCCCACTTAGTAAAAGGTTTTTCAGTAATTATTGGGTTCAAAAGCATTACAAGTAATATATCCCTAGTAACAAAGAGTTGACAAGGCATACAAGAATATAATAATTTATAAGCATCCTCAAATAAAGTGGGCCAATAATAACCATCTCTTAAAATTTTATAGGGACAATGTCCTTCATGACAACCTCTAATCACCTTATATGTTTGATCATGAGTAAGACACATTAGTAAAACACCATCACAATTAAGGTAAAATAAAAAGTTTTCTAGAAAATAAAAGTTTAATATTTTTAAATGTAATGAATGTCTTTCTTTCTTATTAATGTTGTTTGGGTAAGATTGATTCTAAAAATAGTGGACTAAGTCATAGTATCAATCATCTTTAGCCAATAGACAATCCCAATCATTCATTTCATGCCTTTACTTAAATTTCTCAGTAAATTTGAAAACCTTCAATGTTTTAAAATGAGGTTTAGCATTTAATTTTTCATCAACAAAAAAGACTAGGACATTGATATATGATGTTGTATTTTCAGCTAAGTGTTTTTCTAATTCATTTCCTTTGATAGTTCTTTATGTTTTTAATATAAGATCAAGTTCTTGAATACAGAGAATTCATTTAGAAAATCTCCCTTGAATAATTGGTTGATTTAAAAGATATGACAAAATAGGTAAGTTAGATTACAAGAAAATTTTGTTTCCCATCGACAAATACCTAAATTTTACTAATAAAGAAACAAGAGAAAAGACAAACTTTTCAACCAAAGAGTACCTAGTTTCAATATCTTTCAAAGATAGGCTCATGTAACCAATAGGATTTTATTCATTATTTTCAAATTCTTGAGTAACTACAACTCCTATAGCCTTTTCTATGGCATTAACATAAAAGATAAATGCTTTATTTAAATTAGGTTTAGCAAGGATAGGTACACTAGCAATGGCATTTTTTAGTAAATTAAAAGCTAAACCAGCATTTTCATTCCAAATATAAATCTTATCTTTTTTAATAACAAATGTAGAGGGTTAGTTTTATTAGCAAAATTAGAAATGAATTTTTTAACAAAATTGATTTTACCAAAGAAAGATCTTAAACTTGACTAATCTTTTAGAGGGGTTAGTTCCTTTATTGCTTTAATTCATTCTAGATCATTAGAAATACCATCCTTAGAGATTATATAACCTGACAATTAACCTTCAGTTACACAAAAAATAGACTTCTTTGGATTTAGATAAATTCAAAACTTCCTACATCTTGTGAAAATTTCATGAAGATGATTTAAATATTTTTTCTCTTTTTGGAATTAATACTAAGGTCATCTAAATAAACTTGAATGATTACACCTATAAAATCGTCAAAAGGTACATGCATAGCCCTTTGAAAAGTGGCTCTAGCATTCATTAATCCAAGAGGCATTTGATTATAAGAAAAATTACCTTTACATGTGGTAAAAGTAGTTTTATACCTATCCTTAGGATTCACAATAATCTAATTATAATTTATAATCCAGCTAATAAAGACATCATTTCAGATGTTGCAACCTAATGTAATATCTAATCTATACTTGGTAAAGGAAAATTATCTTTTATACTTGCTTTATTTAAGTCTCTAAAATCAACACAAATTCTGATATCTCCATTTTTATTCCTTATAGGTACTAAATTAGACAACCACTTAGAATATGTTACAAGAAAAATGACACTAGCATCAATCATTTTATCTATCTCTTTGTTAACGGTGTCTTCTAACAAAGGGCTAATCATTCATATTCTTTATCTTATAGGATTAATACGTGATTTAATCAAAATATCATGTTTGATAATATCTATATTGTAACCTTTAATATCTTTATAAGACCATGCAAATATATCAATAAACTCTTTGAAAATTTTAATGAATTTAATTTTTTCATTTTTAGTTACTTGTATCCCTAGATAGACATATTTAGGATCATCTTCAGTTCCTAGATTTATGGGTAAGGTTTTACCTATGATTCTCCGTTATGGTTCCTTAGTTCTAATAACTTGGGATGATCAATAGGAGAAAACATAGACTCTAAACTTACTAAACTAGCAAGTAATTTGTTAGTACCTAACTGTAAATAATCACCACAATTATATACATAATCATCTTGGTCAAAACATTTGCCTTTGAGAAATGAATCTATATGTTATCACAACTAAAAACCAACCAACTCTCTTTTAATTATGAGTTTTAGGATGAAATAATTCAATCAAATAGAATTTGATCATGGGTTCAACTTCACTAAAAGTAAGATTGGAGGCATAAACTGTAAGTTTAACTTCTCTTTTATAAAATTCCCTAAGAATACGAGTAATATTAAAAGATTCAAAAAAATTAATTAACACCCATAAATTTTGAGTGTAATGATGCAAATGTGTTTGATTAATCTTATAAATCTTCCAAATTTATCTCACTATCAGCTCTGAGTCTCTAAAAACCTCTAGGTGTTTAATGTTTAATTCTATGGATTTCTATAATCACAAACATAATGCTTCAAACTCTACTATATTATTAGTATTTTCAAAGAATAATTTATAATCATAATGAAATATCTTACTAATGGGAGATATGAAACAAATACCAGTAGCACTACCTTGTTCAAAACAACCTCCGTCAAAGTAAAGAGACCATTAAATGTTTCTTCTAAATATTTCCTCATGTTGTAGTTCATCAACATTCAATTATTCATAAGTCTTTATTCATATTTCTATGTATGAGATATTGGGAGAAGAAGGAGATTTAATTAGAGTACCAAAAAATATTCTCATTTAATACATGCAATCTCCTTACTAACTAGTACCTAAGTTACATCTTTACCAATAAATGCTCCAATTACCTTTGACTACTCCATTCCCAATAACATGGCATAATTACTAGGAATATCTAAAATTTTAATATTAGTCATGCAACTAATATGTTCATCTTATGAGATCTTAATATCTATATAATGAAATTTACCACAACTCTTAGTTTGTCTTGCATCAAAACTGGTAAGTTTTCTACCATCTACTTCATAAGAAATGCCTTATTGATTAGTAATACACTTTGGCATGATATTTTTGAAGCACCAGTATCCAAAATAGAATTATGCATTATTTTATTACCAATTTTAACTATGACATAGAAAGGGAGGAATATAATCAGTAGGGGGATCAAACTTTTGAGCATAAATATGTTCAACATTACTTTCTTCTTGTAAACTTACATCTGATCTAGGATTTTTAACTACTTCATTAATTTTATATAATTGTCCAGGAAGACTAGTAGCTTACAATAACTAAAATCTAGCTTTAATGGTTGACAAATCATCAATTATATTATAATTCTTAGCATCTATTTGCCTAGAATTCTTAGATTTATAATGTTGATATTGTGAATTGTTATATCTAGTAGCAAAATGAGTATCTTGATAATTTTAAACATTTTTATGAGTTGTTTTATCTTTATCATCAGAATAAGACTTGTCATTTTCTGACATGTCATTCTTAGAAGCATCATAATCCTTATTCCTTGTATTTATAACATAAATATTTTATTTGTCTAAAGACTTATCAATAGCATTTACATTATACTATATCTTTTCATTTCCATGTAGTAAATATTTCTTAAATTTAATAATAGCTTGACATATTTTGGGTTTATGATCAAGCTCACAAACTTCACAATAATAAGAAAAAATATCTTCTTTCACATTTTTATGAGAAGAGGAAGGTTTATCATTAAGCTATCTTTTAAAAATGACTAGCTTATTTCATAAACTTTGGATTGCCTTTAATATTTCAACATTATCTGAATTCACTCCCATATTGGATTTATCTTTAAAATCTACATGTTTCAATTTATTTTCATAATAAATATAGAATTGAAGGGTTTTATCATATTCAATTATATCTTTATATTTTAGTACCATTTTGTATTTTATAGGTAAAGAATTACAAAAATAAAGATTCGATAATTTTCTGGAAGGCTTGATATCACTTGGAATTTTTGGACGTAATTTGATGAACCTAGAAACAAAATAATACATAGTTTCACTTGGATCTAATGGAATGTTTTAAAGATCATTAACTAAATCATAATATTCTTTATCTTTTCCAAAGGATAATTATAACCATTGTTCTACATCATTCCAACTATCAATCACTTTTGTAGGTAGAGTAATAAATGATTGATAAGAGTTTCCTTTTAATTTTTGCATAAAACCCCTTTATAAAGTCTTCAAATTAGTTATTCCATGAGTGGAACAAACCAATCTAAAATATTCTAAATGATTCTCCCAAGATTCTCTCGTTGAACCAAAAAAATTGGTATGTTTTTTACCTTGAGAGAATGTATCTTACCTGGATGATTTCCAATACTGATTAGATTTGAAAAAATCTAAGGAGATACGACTATCTAACATTCTTGATGGAGTTATTTTTCATCCTCACCTTCTGTGAGTTCTTCAATTTCTCTATTATCTTGTAACCCATGAAAACTTTCTTTCAATCTCTTTTTTTGTATTTGTTATTCTACATCTGGTTGATTTTTTGCCAATTGATTCTTGGCTGGTGGGTTTTTGACAATCTAATATGGCATTAGAATTTTTCATAGATTTTATCTCTGAGATATGACTATGTTGTATCTATTTTTTTGACTTAAATGTTGATTAGGCAAAGGAATTTCAATTAGCTCATCAAAGCCATCAAAAGGAAAAGAATCAAAAAGATAGTGAACTTTAGGATGAGGATTAGTGGCTATTGTTACTACTCTATTTTCTTGAATCCTTCTATTGGAATTAATTATATCATGTTGAGTTTCAGGTGTTAAGTTTGAACACCAATCGATTTCAAAATCAATAATTTTTAATTCTTCATTCATTACCTTAATAAATTGAGGGAGATCTTTGGGATGATTATACCATGACAAACGTGTTAAATTAAAATCAATATTGATATGATCCTCTTTAGCATTAAAAATAGGTTGAATAATTATAATTTGTTAACCTAGAAGAACCATTAGCAAGGAAACAAATTCTATAAAAAAAATTACCTAGTGGAGTCACCAAATTTGTTGACAGAAAAATTTGTCATGTCAATGAATCAACCCTTTTTCCTATCACGAAGGTTAAATTAGAATCATACTAGTCTAATTATAGGGGTTCTAAACATTCATTTTTGAATCCTAAAGACACAAAGGTGTTTATAATAATCTCTAGGAAAATAATCAAAATTTATCAAAGTAGCTTATTCCATTTCCATAATTAAGAATCTATATTAATTAAGAATCAATTTGAAATAGGAATATATAATATATCTTATCTAACAAAGATAACCTATTAACTAGATAAGCTCTTGAAGAATAAAAATTTGATTCTAAAACTATGTGTATGAAAATACACTTAATTATATTTGTTAATGGTTCATTATCCAACCAAATGATAAGAAAACACTAGTAGAAAATGATAAGTAAGACATACAACAAATAAACAATGAAACAAGAAATAAAATTTAACATAAAAGATTATCATGAAACTAGAAAGAGAACAGGGTATAAGAGAAACTAATCTATAACCTAGAAACTAAAGAACATAATGCTCTAAATAGATAATAAAGTAAATAAATGAAACAAAAATGAGAAAAAAATGAACATAATCAACCAAAACTAAACACCTAAAAAAGGAAGAAAACTTAAGTAAAAGATTAACTATGAAATGTACAATAAACATAACAACTAAACAGGAGATTAAAATAAAAATATTTTAAAATAAAACCAAGGAAGAGGAACATTCAAAAAATAGAATACTATAATATTATAACAACCAAGATAAATTTAAACATATTTCTATAAAAACTAATATAATAATCAATAGACTAATGAGTACACCTAAAATAAGAGACAATCTAGAACAATATTAAACTTTAAAAGTATAAATTAAATAAATGAAGTATTATAACAAATCTAAGTCAAGTAAAAGAACTACTAAAGGGATACTAAAGAAAAATATAAATAATAAACTAAAAAAGATTTAAACTACAAACTAAATTAATGGTTGGTGGTAATTTACTATTAATAAACTTCTAGAAATAATAAATTAAACCATAAAGATAACAAAATACTAAAAGAAATTTAATGAAAACTTAAATCTATTCTATTAAAGAAAGTCAAATATTTACAAAAGAGTTGTGAGTCTCAACATGAGAGTCATCTTAACATAAGAACAAATTTAAAATGAGAATTTAAACATTTTCCAATATAAAACTTGAAAAAGGACACTTCAGCAATTGATTAGATTAATGAAGTGTCATAAAATATTCAAAGTGATCATCATTTTTAAGTTGAATACTTTAAATAATGCACATAGTACTATAAATAACAATCATCAAAAGATATTAGACTTAGAAAATTTTAGATAATGAGTAATAGATGATAAACATAACTAGATATACCTATGTTGCATAAGTTATTACTCAACCATCAAATAAAGTACTATTGGGTCTATCTGCAAAAGTTATACTATCTCAGAAAAATTGCATAGAAAAGAAGAGATGAATGAATGACTTTAGAATAATACTCTTGTCTTTAATACCTAATGAATTTTTGTCTTCAAATGAATGTTTGATCTCCTTTTATCCTTCAACTTTAGTTATGAAATAGGTTATTACTAACTTTAGTTAGTTATTTGTTAATATTAACAAATTGAATTATGAAGTCAATTAGTTAATATATAATATATGGAGAGATTAATTAAGACTCTAAAAGTCTTAATTAAATCAAACTATTTAAATGAAGTAACCCATGTACTAATCTTAATGGATGGGGACCCCTTCTTGTTAACAATAAAGTAGGACACATAACTAATCATAAAATAAATAATAAATTGATAAATCCAACTCTTTTTAAACCATAATGTAATTTAAACTTTAAACTTAAGCATATATTAATTACATCTTAAAATATCTATTTTATCCTTGTCTTAAAAAATAATATCAAGATAAGTTTTAAAATGACATCATGTTTTATGAATAAACAAAGTTATTTTCTGGATAAAAAATAATCATCTAAATATGATAAAACCTCTATAATAGGTTTGTCTTATTGATCAAGACAAACATTATATTCCATTTTACATTATCTCATAATATCTATCTATATCTCTCTACTACCAAATAAAAACATAAGAAATAATTCAACCATATTCATACCTATATATGTCTTAAATTCCATGATATCATCATTTGAATGATTCCCTAGCATATTCTCTCCATCTTCACAACCTCTTAGTACCTCCTCGATTAGTGATACCTATCCTAGCTCAACCAACTTCCTCTGATACTAAAATGGTGTCAATATATACACACCTCCTCTAAGACCTAATATTTGGATTCAAAAACTCCACTTATGCAAGAAATTTTATTTATTTTTGATATAATGCATCTCATACAACTTAATATAGCTATACAGACCCATCAAGATCATTCATCCTTTGGTAGAAGACTTAGGATTCTCAAATTACTTGTTAGCTGGCATATCTTCCTTGTAGCCCTTTATATTTGTTTATTGACCATAATTTATCATTGGTTATCTCAAACATGAATGTGAAGATATTTTTGGATACCCATTAATCTCTTATGTAACATACTTGAGAATTAGATGAGGTTCCTTTGTATGGATTTGTACTTCCCTTTATAAGCCCCTGCTCTAATTAGCCCTTTTTTATACAAAGCTCCTTGTCCTAATCATTGTATATATTTTCAAACTAATAAAAATAAATTTTAAAGAAATCCATTAGGCCATTACATGTGAATCAATTGTTTATTTACCCTCTCCTTTGAGTAAGTCTTCTTTTTAGAGACCACCCTATTCTCTTGCACTCTCTTTTCACCTAGAACTTGTCTGCAAGTGATGTTTTCCATAATTTTATATACCATACCAACCTAAAACCACCTAAAATATATATGTAACCTCACTAATTTAAATATGAAAAAATTTCATGTATTTTCAATATTCAAAACTCATTTTATCTTCCAAACCCTAGATCTAGGGTTTGGTAGGCCTACAGAGGGTTGAGAGCACATTTTTTTTAGACTATGAGTGTTCAAAGGGTTTAAAAAGTTACAATAAGATGTTTTATGTCAGAATATATATCCTCCACCTTATCCATTCATCAATAAAACCTTAAAGACTCTCTATTCATTCCAAACAAAGAAAACTAGTTTGTTACCACTGTGTTTTTATGACAGTAAACAGGGGTTCCTTAGGTTTTATTCACAATTCATTTGTTTAAAAACATTTAAAGGAAATGTTAAAGATTAATAAAAATATAAATATAATTATTTTTCATTTAATAATTATATAGGATCTCTATCCAACCAATGGTTTCATAAAACATGCAAAATCCTTACTACCTACTTACACTCTATCTCCTACAAGCCTGAGAGTAAACTCTTGAAATCTTAAGGAATATAAAGGGTTTTATGTATTAACTTCTAATAATAAAGTATCTAATTAATCTCATAGACCTATTATTATTTTTATTTAAACTCCATGTATTCACTTTCATGTTGATCTAATGTGGCAACAATGGAATGTGTGTATGCTAGACTGCCCTGTCATATACCATGTTCATTGAACTTATACAACATTTCAAACATTATAAAACATATCATGAGTTAAAAATTGTCATATAAAAATTTAAATATTTCTACACATGAATATTATTCCAATATACATTCAGTTATTCCATGGATTCCTTTGTTCAAGCTCCTCTTCACATAAATATTCACTCTTTGCCTTCTTAGGTACCCCTACTTTCTTCTTGATTTTATCATTTGGATTCTCAAGCTATTTATGCATCCTATAACCATGCTCTTTTGCCAAAACTTCAAAATCAACTTTATTTGTCCTCCCATCTCCTCACATACATATAATCATATTAGGTAAATAAATTTGATGAGGTAAACTTACCTATTTTCTTACTTTTTCCTTGGGTGTGTGCTTCACCATCCACTTAGGCACAACATAAACATATCTTTGAGCCTTTTTTAATGGTTGTAATATTCTTTTCAATTTACTCACATGTACATCAACAACCTTCTTCTCATAATAGCAATCATAATAAAGTCATAAAAACTCATTTACCTCATTATAGGATTGATCTATGGAGCAATATTTATCTTCTTTTATGTTCAGTTGTTCTCTTGCTTCTTTTTGGTATTCAA
The DNA here is from genome assembly GCA_037957365.1 of Torreya grandis. NCBI lineage: Eukaryota > Viridiplantae > Streptophyta > Pinopsida > Cupressales > Taxaceae > Torreya > Torreya grandis. The sequence continues at coordinate 1,454,142 of JARHVA010001361.1, forward strand.
TGGCATCATGAAATTCATCTTCATCTTTAATCTCTACTCTTGTTTGTATAGGCTACTTAATACCTTCCTCGTGCATTAGCCAATGCATTCCCTCTTCCTTATCAATAATATAAAAATCTTTCTTATCTCTTACACATTCACTTGTGTGTTTGGCGTCTTCTCTTGCACCAATCTTCTCATTCTTCAGGGCCTTTCTTTTGACCTTTATAAGGCTGCTCATACCTATAATTATCCATTCAAAGACAATATTAGATGTAAAAACAAGAGACCAAAAGGTCCCTATGAGTGTTATCTTTGCCAACACTCTCATATTCTTAAGTGCTCTTCTTATTTCTTCATCCTCTTTTTCTTTTCTTCTCTTGTTCTCCACAATGAGAACCTTCTTCACCACATATTTCTCATCTTGTTGCTCACTTGGTAACTTGTTCACACTCTTGCCTCTATGGGATTCACTCTTCTTGGAAATATCCTTTTGAATTCTCCTCTTAATTAAGAGATATATTTTCCTCTTAAACCTCTTCCTTAATTGCCATACCCATTATTTCATATTCAACTACATCCAAGACTTATATTTATCTGTAAACTTAGCTAAATCTCTCTTCAAACTAGCAATCTCTTTATCAATTTCACTACTAGTCATACCTCTATTATTTTGGATGATTGATTTCTTCATATTACTCTCATATAATCCAATGATCTAAATTATTCTCAATAATATATCCATATTTCATATCTTCACCCATGTCTTTTCCACCTTGGTCTCTTGATCTCTTCAGATCCTCACCTAGGCCTTTTGCACCCTAATCTTTTGGTCCTTTATCTTATTATCATTTTTAAAAATAGTATAAAAACTCATTATCAATCATGATCATATAAAAAAATTAAAATTACCAAGATATTCATGCTCTCATACCATAAAATGATGCACATCCTAGCTCAACCAACTTCATCTGATACTAAAATGGTGTCAATATAACACACCTCCTCTTAGACCTATTCCTTGGATTCAAAAACTCAACTTATGCAAGAAAAATTATTTATTTTTTATCCAACCTTTATGAAACATCTCATATACCTTAACATATATATACAAACCCAATAAGATCATTCATCCTTTGGTAGAAGGTTTAGGATTCTCAAATTACTTGTTAGCTAGTATATCTTCCTTGTAGCCCTTTTTATTTGTTTATTGACCATAATTTATCATATGTTATCCTAAAAATGAATGTGAAGATATTTTCTGATGCCCATTAATCTCTTATGTAACTTACCTAACAATTAGATGAGGTTCCTTTGTATGGATTTGTACTTCCCTTTGTAAGCCCTGCTCTAATTAGCCCTCTTTTTGTCAAAACTCCTTGTCCTGATCATTGTACAGATTTTCACACCATAAAAATCACCTTAAAGATAATAATTAGGCAATTATATGTGAATAAATAATTTATTTACCATATCATTTGAATAAATATTCATTTTAGAGACCAACCTATTCTCTTGCACTCTTTTTTCACCTAGAACTTGTCTGCAAGTGATGTTTTTTGTAATTTTCCATAACATACCAAAATAAAAACAACCTAAAATATTTATTAAAATAAATAATGTAAATATTACAAATTTTTATGTATTTTAAATTGTGGAAACTCATTTTAGCCTTCAAAGCCTAGTTTTAGGGTTTTTCTAGGCCTATATAGGGTCAAGAGCACATTTTTTAAAAATATGAGTGTTAAAATGGGTTTAAAAGTTATAATGAGATGTTTTAGGTCTTCATAGATATTATAAACCTTCCCCATTCATAAATAAAACCTTAAATACTATATGTTCATTCTAAACAAAGAAAACTAGTTTGCTACCATTGTGTTTTTATGATAGTGAACAAGGGTTCCTTAGGTTTTCTTCACAATTAATTTGTTTAAAAACATTTAAAATTTATATTAAATAATTTTAAAAATATAAATCCTTATTTTTCATGTAATAATGCTATAGGATCTCTATCCAACCAATGGTTTCATAAAACATGCAAAATCCTTACTACCTACTTGCACTCTGTCTCCTACGAGCTTGCGAGCAAACTGTTGTGATCTTAATAAATATAAAGGGTTTTATGTCTTAATTTATAATCATAAAATATATAATTTATATCAAATACCTATCATTATTTTTTTCTAAAATCCATCTATTCATTTTCACATTGATCTAACGTGGCAATAATGGACTATGTGTATGCTAGACTGCCCTGCCATATACCCTATACATTGAAATTATACAACATTTAAAACATTATAAAACATATAATGAGTTAAAAATTGTGATATAAATAGTTTAAATAGTCCTAAAAATGAATATTTTTCCAATATACATTCAGTGCTTCCTTAATCTCTATGAAGATACATGTACACACACACACATGCCTGCACATTAGCTTATCACTATTTAGACCAAAATTATGCAAATGCGATCATTGTTTATATAACATTATCATGAGAATATAAATTCCTTATTTATTATACAAACAAGGATAATTAAAAATTATTTCATGATCCAAAATCAATGGATTGCAAAGACTTATTTGAGAGGTCCTCCCTCTTCCTCTTACATTCCTGCATTCCTGGTTAATCTTCTCTCTACTCTCTTATATATATTTCTCTCCTTGAATGAGAGGTCCACCCTCTCTATATCTTATCTTCTCTTCACATTAATCTCCTTTGAATGAACTCAAACATAATACATATATTACTCTTTTTTAAAGAGTCTTCTCTCTCCTATGCCCATTTTGGCTCCAAAGCTAACTAAGAAGATTTGTTATCTACAACAACATGCTAATTTGGAGAAGATTGTTTAAACTAATAACCTATGGTTGAAATATTTCAACCACTCCCATTATTTTATCAACAATTTTCCAATGTGGTATATCTTCTCTTAACTAGTTTCACCATTTTACTTTTTTTTTTTACATTTACATTTACTCCTCTTAATACAACATTTAGAGGGAAATACATAGATTTGAATTCAAACTCAAACATGATTAGAACTTGCATGCCTATTGAAGGCTAGTCTCAACATGACCATGTCTAGCATGAAGGTGAATGTAAATTCTCTTGCATCAATTAGTCACCTCCTTATTTGAACTTGACTATCATGACTCATGTCTATATCATCATCTTTCTGAGTGGTCTATCTAACATCTCCTCTAGTGTATGTCCAGGATCATCTAGGATGTCTATAGTATCCATTCTCTCATGTCTCCATCACCACCATGTCCTCAATGGCCACTGCTCATTTTACCATTGGGATGGTAGTGGTATATTTAATATCTCTACCACCTCTACCTCTTCCTTTACAACTCATCATGCCTAACCAATCCATCGTCACTCATGACATGGCTTTATCAATGGTCTGGGTCCCCACTTCTCTTATGGCTCCCTCACATGTCAATCCCACTAGTTGGGCATCAGTATAGGTGTCATCATATTAGTTAGGCCCATATATCCTAACACCAATGACATCAAATGTGTCTCTCTCCACCATGTATAGTGGCAAATCACCTCTCTTTTCTAGTGTTGGTACAACTATGTGCTAGCTAGCCTATGTGTTATTATGTGCCCATATGACTACCACATAATGTCTGCATGTCTCACCAACTATAGCATTGACACATGGGGCATGAACCATGCTACATGGTCCTCCCACCATCTCCTTACTCAAGGTAACCCATCATCAACCACATGGGTCAACATAACTAGTTGATACATGGGAAATATCTCATATATCCATGATGTTAGTAGTATGATTAGTCCCATAGTCTTTTTCCCTCTAACCAGTATCTTGAATAGATCATGAATGAGCTGGACCTAGATGAAAAAATCTAAATAATATAATAATCCCTCCTCTAGAATCATCCTACTCAAAGGTAACACAAATAATGGTACCTTACCATCTGACTTGTGATAGAGCACTAGTTGTGTCATAAGGCCTATCACTACCTTCTAGAGGTCAAAAATTTATGATATATACATGTCATCCATACTAACTCTCCATCCTATCAATATCATCTCTAAGCCTATATTCAACATATATAAGGCTCTCTTCTCCTATAAACTATTTGATATCCCTATGGTTACTAGTGCTCCTGTTATGGGTAAAATAAAGATAGTATGGACATCTTCTAGTGTGATACCCACTTCTATCACATCCCCATCCACCTCCCATCTGAAGGTGTTAGTCAGTCATTCCTAACATCTTATGAACATGACTAATAGGTTGACACTGAGGTGGATCTTGCACATCTCAAATATACCTCTTAGACCTATGGCTACCAATCTAGCTCAATCTCCATCTGTCAATCTCTCTAATAAATTAGACAACCAAGACATTTCAACCAACCTCTAAAATATCAATTGTCTCTACAACCAAGAAATAATAAAGGATGTATTAATTCCTTCATGTCATACATAACCATAATACATTCTTTCCACATTATTTTTACAATTTTAATTGAAGACCAATCTTAATTACTTTTACCTTATTCATTTTATCCTATTTCTAGCTTGTTTGGTCCCTCTTGCCCTCCTTTGGTCATTTTGGGGCATTCTATCCCTCTTTCAACTTTCTACACACTTTTTCATGCTTATTTTGGTTCCCTAGTCAACCTAGTTTGACCAAAATTTCCCTATTTTCTCATAGTTAACTTTAAATTCCAAGTCAACCCTCTTATTTTCCCCTCCATATTTCTAATTTTTCATTTTTCCTCTTACAAACTAAGTTTATCTCTCTATTCTATCTTTTCATCTTACATACTACACTAGGTTGACCCATACCTACTAGGTCAACCATATGGATTTTACCATATTTTAACCTACTAGGTTAACCTAGTTGACTTAGTATGTTTTGTGTGTTGACCCAATACATTTTACTTAAAATTTACATTTTTCTCATTTTTTCCTAAACCCTTTTAACCCATTTCCCATCTTTCTATTTTCTACCCGTAGAATCTAAGTTTGTTGAATTTTGATAGTTATAGATGATTAGAACTAAATTTTATCAAAAATACACTTAATTCAATAGAAATTTCAAAAATTGGTTTGAGATCCATAGTTTCATACCTAAAGTGCACCTATTGCCACCTCTAGGTGTCCTCTTCATCTAGCATGTCATTCCCTCACCATCCTAGCCTTGTCTAGTCTTAGATCTCTATTTTCTCTCTTTCACAATTAAAAATGCAAAATTAATTCTTTTTTTTCCTATTTAAAACTACTTTTTAGCAATTCAAATTCTTTCATTTATTTTTAGGCAGATTATTTGTTTTGCCTCTATCTTTGTTTCTACTTATCCATTTTACAAACCATAAAATGCATTAGAATCATGATGAATTAGAGATTATTTTCCACTATCATATTCATATCATCCATTTTTTTTTAGCTATTTTAGTACTAACTTCTACAAGTTTACCTAGTGTAATCTACATTGGACACCTACATTTCTTACAGTCTACTGCTTTATCTACAATAATAAGGTATGTGTTTCTCAATACAATTATTTTATTTATATTATTTTTTACTTACTACACCATACTTAGCATTAGTGTTATGTGTTATGATGTTCCATTTCAAAGTACCATCTCATGTTGCACTTACATGACAGATGATGAGCTTTAGTTGGGTCATATGTATACACATAATATTTTCAAAATTTTATCAATTAATGACAATTCTTATCTTATAGGAACCTATCGAGTCTCAATCTCTTTGAGTGTATGCCTTAAGGGGTGCATCAAGAAATGGGTGGGTAGACCATCGATGCTTTGTAAGATTGCCTTTCCTTTTTCCACTTGCCATCCACACTCTAGCCTCTTGAAACCATTAAACCCAATATTATTATTCTTATTTCTACCTATTCCTATCACTTGCCATGTTTTATCCTTCATTTCTTACCTTAGTACCCTTTTGACCTATCAGTTGTGCTAGGTTAACCATGTCAACCTATTATAGTTTAGGGACTTTTTCTCTCTATTGGTCTATTGGCCTCTTAGATGACCTAACACATACCTTAAAAGTTAGCCCTAAAAACATGCTAGGTCAACTAGGTTGACCTAGCACATCTGAAATTCCTAAAAAAAATTAAGGTAAGATACCACTATATATACAAGGTTATTTACCACCATTTCATAAGAGCGAATAATTAAGTGAATAAGTGTGAATGAACATCTACCTATTGACCATTCTACTTAGGGAATAAAGCTTTAGGGTTCAATACTTTCTTTGGAGCTTTGATATTGTCTTGTTGATAAGTCTTTTGGATGATTGGATCAGTTTTATAGCCTAGAGCTAACTTATCTTAGTTATCCTTACATACCATGACAATCTCTTACAAAGCACCTTGGCCAAGGGAGAGATTAAAACTTAGCAAGTTCATCTTTAAAGGTTAGTATTACTAAATCTATTCCTCCTTTGTAAGAGTAGATAGATAGAGCATATGTATTATTCTCTTTCATGTATTAATATTTTTTATACATTAACATGAGAATATGTCTTTTAATATATGTTTATTTTAGTTTTTTATTTATTTTATTTATAACCCCCACTTTGTGCCACAAGCTTTGGTGTGAACTAGATTAGATTTACTTTTATTTTTATTAGATTAAATCATATGACTCTTTTAGGGTTGTTATGCGATTATGTTAGAATATAAGCTTTGGAACCCTATCTCACATGGTGTGTTGTGACAAGTGATCCCTTAATCAGGTCTAGTAGATCCTCACATTAGTCATGCTTCCACTTAACAATTATATTCCCCCTAATCAAAAGTGTAGGTGGGCTCTATCCTATCTGATCTAGTATTGATTTATGTACATGATGCATTTTTGATTGCATACAGATCATAGTTACATAATTTGACACATCTTTAAGCTAACTTATTTAAAGGTTGACATCCTTCATTTTTCTTTACATAAATATTTACAAAATTTACTGACGTGTAAGTCTAATCCCTATTCTTTATAAATAATGATTTGTCACGTCATATTGAAAATAGGATCCAAAGTCCTCAAGATGAAATTTACAAGAATACAAACAAGATCACATTCAAAAACAAGAGAACCTCTATTGGAACTAGACATCCATAGGAAATCTAGGTGAGACAAAGGTAGATGTAGATGTTCTAGGTCTCTATCAACTTCAACACTCTAAGGTAATCCTACATTCAATCTTCATCAAGATATTCCTTGGTTAGGAATCGCTCCTATAAATGTTCAAGGTGTGGTTCATGACCTTACTTGTAATCCAAAAACATATTTGGCAACTTTTAGTCTTAGTGGTACTATGACGATATAAAAACATGTTAAATCCTTCAAATCTACATTAATATTGATAAATATCACTCATGAAGATATAACATATAGGTTTTTTAATTTCACATTTAAGGGTGTTACATATGAATGGTTCCTAAACCTACCTAATTGCATTACCACCTAGGATGAATTCAATAATATTTTCATTGACCAGTTTGGCAAAATCATCAGCCCTTGTGTTATGTACAAATAATTTACCACCCTCAAAAGAGATGCCAATGAGCTTACAAGAGTTTTTAATGCTAGGTTCTAGAATATGTATAGCATAGCCATTGACTCTTATAAACCTAATTAGCCATGAGCTTTAGAAATCTACAAAGATGATCTTGATCCCATGACTTTAGTATTCATAAAGATGGTTGTAGGTCCTATAAAAACATTAGATTTATCCTATGTTGAGGTTGTGATCATTAATGACCAAATACAACCTCAAGGATAGATGGTCGACTTTATTCCTAAAACCAATCCACATATACCTACATTGAATTTTTTTCCTAATAATAACTAGAATATGATTACTCTAAACCAACTCCCAAATATAAACTAATTGCCTCTAAGACATGTTGCTCCTAACTATAATTTGGGGTTATTGAATTACCCTACTAAAAATGGATTTAATGCAAATGATCAAAGGACCTTGGTACTAGCCATTGATACCAATAGCAACTAGGTTCATAATTTAGAAACACTTAAAAATGAGAATGAGTCCATTATAAAAATGGTCCAAAAATTGAGTACTAACTTCTTTCAGTTGCAAAAACAAGTTTGTAATACTAGAGAAAATTTTGGTAGGAAATTTTCTTTCCAAAGGTTCAATAGGCCCAATAATAGGTTTAATAATGATAGTTTCCACAACAACAAGAATAGTGAACAATATTTTGAGAATAAGACTATGGATATTAATCTTATTGATATTGCTTTGCCTAATTACTATAGAGTCCATTATACTACTAAGCATGGTGAAATTGATTGTGTTGAACTATGTAAAGCTTTTAAAGCCTTTTAATAAGAGTTGGTAACTTCTGAAGTAGTACCTAACGAAGATAATGGTACAATTACTCTAGGATATAAGCTTGTTGATCAGATGTTTATGGTGGAAATGTTTGATTTCCCATTTCAAGAAGATAATGAACATGATGATGTTCTTAAAGAAGTCCATGCCTTCCAACAGTTCTTAAACAAGACATATCCTCTAAGGAATAGAGAATAGACATAGCCTTTAACTACTTCCACTCCTCCAAACAACTTTGTTACTCCTTTGGATACCACTTTAGATAATAATCTAGAGATTTTAAAAGGAAGTAATTCTAAACCTAGTATTGAGACTTCCAATTCTTCTAATAGGACTAGTTATAATATTATAGAGGATATGAAGAAAATTAAAGATAATATTACTTTTCATGAATTAACATGAATCACTAAGAAAATAGATATATTGTTGGAATCTTTATCCAAGAATCCTAACAAGATGTCTAAGACTGATAATGCCAATGTACCTATGTATAAAGCTAAAATAGAGTCCTCACCCTTCTTGCTTATGGTCAAAATGTTTGGTAAGAACTTGTATAACTATTTTTTGGATTTTGGTGTCTCTAAAAATATTATGCATGAAGATTTTTTAAGTAACTTGGTTTAAATCTAATTAATTTTGATAGGGTTGTCACCTAATTAGATAAATCTAGGTTCAAGGTGGTTGGGGAATTGTTAAATGTCCACATGCAACTAGCTTCTGTGCCAAGAGTATAATAATTTATAGATATCCAAGTGGTAGATATCCCTAATGAATATAGACTAATTTTAAGTAGATAATGGATAAAGGATTTAAATGGATATATGTCCATAGACTATTCACACCTATGGATAGCTTGCAAGGGATTTTTTAACTAGATCAGAGTTGAATGGAAGCCAAGAATGAAGCACATGATTACTGAGTATAGTGTTTATAATGAAAGGGTCAACATAATTGATTTTGATTTAGGAGTTTTCACCCTAGAAACTACCAAATTATGTGATCCTAAATCTTCTTGTGTTGTGCTTGGGTTATGGAAGTTATGTTTTGATGGGGCTAGGTTTAAATTCATATCTAGAGTAAGAATTGTTGTAGCTGATCCTATTAGTAAGAAATATCATACTTCTTATAGACTCTAGTCTCCTTACACCAATAAAATTGTAGAATATGAGTCTCTCATCTTAGGTTTGTAATTTTCCATCAAAAACAAAGTCAAAGAACTACTAGTTTATGGTGATTTAGAACTAATAGTAAATCAGGTAAAAAGCAAATATTAGTGCAAACTATAATACCTCAAGAGGTACAAATTTATATTCTAGGATCTAGTAGAGTATTTTGATGCCTTAAATATTATTTCTATCACTAGGGAAGAATATAAAGTTGTTGATGATCTTGGCTCTACTACAACTAATCTTATGCCTGACCAAGATTCACCAAACTTTAGCATTAACCTAATACCATACCCTTCTATCCTAGACAATGTAATCCATCTATAGGAATTTATTGATGACCAATAGATCATAAAATTCATGACTAGCTCAGGAACATTTGAGGCTCAGATCATTGATGAGGCCAATAAAAATTCATTTAGAGAAGATAAATTTGATGAAAAAGTCATTCAGCTAAATGACAGTAAAATCTCCAAATGGATGATTACTTTGGAAAGGTTTTTGATTAAGATAAGCTAGTTGAAGCTTATAATATTCCAAAAGTAAGTTGAAAATATTATAATGCAGTTGATCTTGGGCCTCAGGATCAACCTCAATTGGTTAACATTGGAAAATCTTCAACAAGTGATAAAAATAAGAGAGCCAAAGAGCTGTTAACAAAATACATAGATGTGATAGCTTAGACATATAATGACCTAAGGATTTTTGATCCAAGATTCATCACCCATACTTGAAAACCTTTTAGGTAGAAACAAATACATATGAATCATGTCTTAGAACCCAAGATTTTTAAGGAAGTCAAGAGGTTATTAGATGCTAGAATTCTATTTCCCATCAGGCGCTCTACTTGGGTGGCCAATTTAGTACCAATTAAAAAGAATAATGGTGAAATTAGATTGTGTATTGACTTTAGAGATATAAATAGAGAATTTAAAAAGGATAATTATCCTCTTCCCTCTCTTGATCAAGTAATATGGATTATTTTTGGATTAGTCATGATGTCTTTTCTTGATGGATTTTTAGGGTATAATCAAGTGCTAGTGGACAAGGAAGACATAATTCACAATTAAGTGGGGAAAATTTGACTATAAAATAATACCTTTTGGATTGATAAATGCAAGATACACTTTTCAAAGGACCATGAACCATGCCTTTTAAGGCCTGATTGGTAAGTGCAATATAATTTACATGGATGATCCAACTATTTTTTATAAGAATATGGAGGACCATTTCATGCATCTACAATAGGTATTTGAAATATGTAAAAGGTATGGAATTTACCTTAACCCTATGAAAATCATTTTCTATGTCACTAAGGGTAAACTATTGGGCTGTGTTATTACTAAAGACGAGATCTCTATTGATCCTGAAAGAGTGGAAGTTATATGTAAGATAGAGCCTCCCAATAATAGAAAAAAATTGAAATCATTTTTGGGTAAAATAAATTTTATTATAGAATTCATTTTTTGAATTTGCATAAATTATTAAACCACTGAATTATATGTTAAAGAAGGATGTTAAAATCTCATGGATTGAGGAATCCAAGAAAGCCTTTGGAGATATCAAAAGAGAAATTAGCCAAGATCCAGTTCTAATAAGTCTATGCTTTTCAAAGGATTTTTATCTCTAATATTTTTCCTTTGACCACATTATTTATACTTTTTTAACCCAAAAAATATAAGGATGTGACCATATAGTTTCTTTTATGAGCACTAATTTGAAAAATTTTAGTTAAATTATCTTTTGATTCACAAACAATCCCTTACATTAGTTAAAGTAGTCAAGAAATTTAGGCACTACATTCTTAAGAATGAAGTGCATGCCATTATTTTAGATTCATCCACTAAGTTAATGCTAAGTCAGAATAAGCTTGGAGAATGATGTCTATTATTTAAGAATATGACATGGAGATAAAAAATATAAAATTGGTAAGATGTCAAGGTCTGATTTAAATGATTGCCAATACCAATCCTAAGATAAGTATCATATAGGTTGATTAACATAACTTTAAACCTAATGAGTGGTATGATTATATTATCCAGTTATTGATTAATGGCACTTGTCTTGTAGGTGTAAATGGGGATTATATAAGAGCCTTAAGGCTCAAGATAGATCACTACATTATCATAAATGGAGTCTTATATTGAAATAACTTTGAATGTGTGTACCTGAGATGTGTTTCCAAGGAAGAAGCTATTGAGATAATGATCACTTTCCATGATAATTTGGGAAGTGAGAATCCATCTTGGAGAACCACAACTTACAAGATTCTTAAACCTAGCTATTATTGACCCAACACCTTCAAATATGCTAATAAAATTGTGAGAGAATGTCGTTCATGCCATATATTCAACACTAGAGATCCAAAGATAGAAATGAATTTACAACCAATCATGATTGACAAAAAAATTTCCCAATGGGGATTGGAATTTATAGGGGTAATCAACCCCAACTCATCAGAAGGTCACAAGTATGTTTTGACAACTACCAACTATTATACTAGGTGGACTGAAGTAGTAGCCACCAAATAATATAGGACAAAAGAAGTGATACAAATTTTAGAAGAAAACATATGCACCATATTTGGGACTCTAGTCTCTTTGTAATATGACAATGGGTCAACATTCATATCCATAGAGATGATAGAATGTGAATATGACAACAAAATTACCTTAAAGTTTTCATCTAACCATTATCCTCAAGGTAATAGATTATTTGAGTCAATGAATAAAAACTTGATGAAAGCCATTAAGAGATCTGTTGTAGATAAACCTAGAACATTGCATAAGATTCTTCAGTATGACCTTTGGGTAGATAGAACAAGAGTCAAGGATCATCTAAAATCAACTCCCTTATTACTAGTATATAGCCAAGACCCCATAATCCCCATCACACTCAAGCTACCAACTTACAAGTTTATGCAATAGTATATGGAGAAAAAACAATATTTTGTAAACTCAAGGTTGTTAGACATTATTCAAATGGAAGATACACTATAATAATATTTTTATAACTTTAGAATGCACCAAACTATAGTAAAGAGTTGGTTTTTAAAGATATCAAATGTCAAGGTGTTTAGATAAGGAAAATTTATTCTTCTTTAGGATAAAACATCTAAACCCAAGGGAAAACATGGAAAATTTACACCTATGTATATTGGCCCCTACCAAATTATAGATACACTTGGAGATAAAACCTTTAATCTAAAAGATCTACAAGGACTAGAGTTTCCACTGCCCACCAATGGATAGTATCTCAAGCACTATTTCTCTATTACTCCTCCTTAGGAATTCATGGAGTAAATCTATAAGATAGTTAGAGTTAATGTAGGTAGGATAGTTAGTTTACTTCCACTCTTTCCTTCTTATCTTTTGTTTATACATAAATATGTATATATTTTTTTGCTTCCCTTTTGTTTACTAATTTTCTACTTTTTTCTATGTGTTTGTTTTTTGTTGCTCTGTTCCTTACTTCCCATAAGTCCTTTTAGATGACCCTCAAGTCAAAGTTACCTAGTTTTCTTGAAACTTCAAAAGCTCATAAATGATGGTATAACCTCATACATATTTTGACTATGGATTTTAGATATGATCTTGATGTTATTATTTGAAGAAACTAGTAAGGACCCATGAATAGGTTAACCATTCCACAAGACCTTAAACATTATCTAGACCTAAACTTGGTTGTAAGAAGAATTATACATATAAAATGAAAGATTAATCTATTAAGGTACAAACATGCTTTCATTTAACAAACACCCTTGCCTAGGACAAAGGTGTCAACCATATATGATCATCTAAGGAGGAGACACTTGATTAAATACTTAAACCTGACTACCATAGTTTCCAACCTTTGTTGAAAATCTTAAAGACCAAAAAATATAAATAAAACAAGAACTTATTATAAAATCAAAAGCTTTTAAATCAAATGTGATTCTTTAATCTCCATTAGAGCCATGGATGCATGGATGGTAGTGGAGAAAGGCCATGAATGGAGCTAAAGGCATCTCTATTGGGGTTATGAATGCATGGTTGGTAGTATAACAATGACCAAGTCTTCCCTAAACTAGAACTATGGTCTTTAATGAATATCTAAACATGATCCAAGTCAATGTTAATGATTAAAGGCATGAAAATTAGAAGTTGTCCCCTAAATCCCATGGAAAATAGTAAGTGGAATCAAAACACACACATATCATGGCTATGTCTTGATGTTTGATCCTAATTTTACATATGTAAGGCTTGTTTCAACCATGAACTGATCTTAATAATAGTATTAATAAAGTGGGATAAATGACCTAGTTATTTGTCTAAACAAGAGTTTTTAAGTTTTAACATATTATTATGTTTCCCCTAGAAGTCATCATTTATGGAGGTCAACATACCCCCATTTAGGGAAAATAGGTACCCTTGTGTATACTTTGACCTTAACACTGAAAACTTGATATTTTGCACTTTATTATAATTTGAATATCATCCACACATATTGAGTTGGTCTATTTATTCATGGTTTTACTTTAACCTTGCCTGATGTTTCTAAAATTTTACCCTCATGTCTATTTTAAAAATTGCTTTAGACTTAAGCCTAATTTTAGGCTATTCTTTGGTCATGTTTTTTAGCATGACCTAACCTTAGCCCAAAATCATGGTTGGTCCCTTTATGTTTTCCCCTTATGTTTTCTTTATTTCAATAAAGGTCTAATATTCATGTTTACATGGTCTTTTATTTTCATAGCTTGGCCCCACCATATCACATGGTCCTTTTGTTACATACTTAGACTAAAGTATTAGTCCTAAGGCCCTATTCATATTTCTTAACATGAATGAAACCTTAGTCTTAAAACTTTAGCCTATGTTATTATGTTGACATGAGCCCTAATTTAAGAATTTTTCCTCCTTACAGGATCAATGACTCTCATTTCATTATGGATGATGATCAGATAGAGTGAAGGAGACCCAATGGATCCAAAACCTTTAACCTATCATACCAATCCATGTGATCCCCTAGATCATGATCAATGATCCACACATAAGCAAGACTAAAGATCAAATGACATGTGATCATCATTAAGGTTAAAAGGCCTTCCCCCATTTTTATCAAACATATACTTAGCCTAAGTTTTACCTTAAGGTCTCATTGTATTTAGTAAATAATGAAACCTTAAGATAAAAGTTATGCTACAAATTCAATATTAAAAAAGTGCCAATCATATGAAGGTATCTAGGATCATGATCAATGGCCCATAATTACTTGTATAAACTAATCTGATGGAGTATACATGGAATTGAAATGTTAGAGGCATAAGAAATCCCATGAGGTGGCAAGTTTTTCCATCTCAGGAACCCATATCTAGATCGATGTTATGTGGACCCTCCCTAGGTTTAAACAAAGTCAAAAGTTTAGGAGTCCCATAGATTCACCATGTGGCATTCTCTCATTTGAGCTTAGTGTTAAAAGGGCCCCATGCATTAATACTTAGACTCAACCTAAGTTTTTATGCTAAGATTTATTATATTTTCCTAATACAATGAAACCTTAGGCTAAAACCTTAGATTATGATCATAACATTCAAAGGGACTCATTTATTAAGAATTTTATACTTAGGCCTTTAATTTAGTCTAATTTTCATATGCATTCATCTATGAGCTAACTTGATCCTCTTCATGATTGTAGGGACCAATGATATGCATATGCTTAGATCTTAATCAATGGTTTGCATTTAGTTAGGACCAGATTATTGGATAAAACATGTTAAATCCACAATCTATGGACCTATGGACTTCATGAACTTAAATTTGGCATTCTTGTGAACATCATTTGATGCCCATGAGGTAATCATTGACGTCTATGAGGTCATCAAATTATGTAATATCCCCAATTTCCCCTCAAATCTGAAACTAGATATTTTCCTGACTATCTTTCTATATTTTGCTTTTTAGATATTTTGCATGAGTAAAGATGTGATTTTGCAAGATAAATTCAAATAACAAATAAACCACAGTAAATCTCTTAACTGGCAAATCAGTGCTCTTATTATTCTTCAGAATGATTACAATAATGAATTTCTGGCACGCATATAGAAGAATACAAACATCATCTCAAAACCTGATCTTTTACAAATCTAGAACGGCTCTAATACAGAAGATCTTTATCTGTACAATATCTAAATCAAAAACATAATGAAATAAATACCTGAAATCCCTGTGATAACTTCTATGTGAAGTTATCTCCCAAATCTGTAAACCTCTGTGATAACTTCTGTATGAAGCTATCTCTCAAATTGGTAATAGATCAGCTGATATTTCACAGCCTCTAAATCACACACACTAAAGAGTGGACATTCTCCAATGCAGATGGAATCTTGGAGCCCTTGGCTTAGTCTTCACAGAAGAATTCTTCAATATCAAAATCAATAATCAATGCATAATCAATAATGGCCTCCACGAGCAACCCTTATACCCTCAAAAAGATGTGCTTGCCCTAATTAAGGTTTCTTAAATTATAATTAGGGTTTCATAATTAAAAATAGGCTAAATAATTAATATTTGATTAAATCAATCAAATATTAATATATCCCTCAATACATGTCAGATCCTCAAACCGTTTGAAGCTAGTGAACCAGGGAGTGATTCCGTACATGCTCATACCATAATAGGGATGCTTCGTTGAATGCTAACATTCCCTATATAATAGGAGCTCAGACAAATGTGCTCAAAAAATCCCAAATAAATGCCAACTAAAACAAATTCTGCTAATCGAAGCCAAGCCAAGCTCCATCCTAACCCTCTATCCATCCTATCAGCCTACGAAGGTCGCATAATAGGCTAATCATCAAGTCTGTCATTGTCCACTAAAAAGGGGACATGACAAATTAAAGCTCATTGATCATCTTTTTTAAACATAAGCATATGCTTTAAAATGTTTGTAAAAGCTTAATACTTGTTTTGAAATTCAATGGGACCCCCTTTTCAATAAATAAAAAACTTAGGGTCTTTGAACTTTAATAAATAAACTTGGGGTCTAATATTTATAGTAATAGACTTAATCTAAATCTTTATCTTGAGGTCCCAATTGTATTTATTAACATAATAAACCTTAGGCCAATGATTTATATTATGGTTTTATTTTAACTAGAAGTTCATATTACTAGAACTTAACTTAAAAAGTTTTAAGCTAAAGTTTCATCATGTTTATCAACACTATAAAATTCTAGGCTAGAACCCTAAATTAAAACCACTCATTATTTAGGTCCCCTTGTAAGTATATCTAAAAAATTAGCTTAAGTATTTTAGCCTAAATATTAAATCATGTTTATGAACATGACATAAACTTTAGTCTAAAATATTTAGCCTAAGTCCCTCTACATGTGTTCTAAAAGAACTTATCATAAATATTTTAGCCTAAAGTTTATTTCATATTTATTAACATTAAATAAAATTTAGTCTTAAATATATTTAGCCTAAGTTCCTTCCTATATATAGACACTAATTAAATTGTGTGTATCTTTCAATATTTAAAACTCTTGCTTCATCGTGAAAGGTGATTAAATAGAGCAAAAAGATTCAACAAATCTAAAGCATTTGATATATTAGACCAATGGCATCCATTTACTTAGATCACGATCGATGATCCACATTTGCTCATGAAATATGATCAGATGAAGCATAATTTTCAAAGACTATTCAATGAAACCCCAAGGGTTCATAAGAGTGACACATGGTGAGCATCCATTCATTAAAAAATTGTAAATCCCAAAAGTCCTATAAAGGTGCTAGGTGACATAACCATGAGGCCTAACACAAAGATAACCAATAGTGATCAAGCCCTGGGATCATGATAAATGATTTGTGTTGATCCATAAATAAAGATATAATTATATGAAGTAAAATATGGATTTTCAAAAGGACAATGACTAGTTCCTTTAAGGCAATTATGAAAAATATCATGAAAGTTTTCAAATAGACACCATGTAGGCACCATACAAGCACAAAATGACAAAATTGAAGATTTGGTGGACATAAAAAGGAAAAGGTATAAAGGTATGGGTTTAAATAAAATCTAAGGCATACATTTGGCAAAGTTTGAGCTACCATCACCATTAATCTATAGAAAGCCCTAGTCTCCATACAAAAATCCCTAATTAGAACTCTAATCAATCACAATTACGTTAAAAAGAGTGTAATTATTATCTAAACAATAATACACTAATACAAACGTTAATTTAGGAATATTAGTGAGAAATTTTCAAGTCTCATAGTCATGAAAGCTCAAAGGTAACAACAAAGGGATGACACAGATCTATACTTGACTTTAGACAATGAGGAGAGGGTCTTTAAGGATACTAACTTTGATGTTGTGATATTAAACATAGGGAACATGAATTGGTCTAAGATATTTTAGACTATTGAGGAGATTAAAACCATAATATGAAAGGAGTATAAGAATGATATGATCCTCAAAAGATACAATGACCTAGTCTTCATCTAGATGACTAGTCTCCACTATGCTACTGCAAAACCTAAGGTATTGCACTGCATCGATGTTACTTTCCCCATTTTCATTGATTGTAAAGTTGAGAAATATTGGATAGTTCATGAATGTAATTTTATAAAGGTAACATATATTTCCCCCCTCACATTTAAAACCTAATACAAGCTAGTTAAGCCTCGAGTAGGCTTTCCCACAATCAGATTGTGGACTAGTAAGAATGACTTGAATACCATTCTTGCTCCATGTCTACTTATTAGAACCTGTGTAATCCAAGACCCTACTAGAAAGATCCCAATTTCCTAATTAAGGGAAGGGATCAAAATAATAATGACCTTGATGAATAGGTTATCCATATCACCTTCTACCACACATGTTAATAAGATTTGGGTGCCCTATGTATACTTCATACTAGAAAAGTGACTCACACCCCCAATTGGTGAGATGATTAACATTTGTTTAAAACAATAGTTCATATACATTAATAAAAAAACAATAACCACTTTTTCATGATGTCCTATCTCATAGATGCCCTCTTAGCTACCACCAAGATCCCAGACATAAATAATTAGTCACCTAAATGGGAGACATATTATCTCTCATCACTATTCCAAGTTGCATATTTTTAAATATAGACACAATATATGTTTCATTTATGATCATGTATATCCATGTTTGGTAGAAGCTATTATAAAGATCCCCATGGATAGGTCAGTCCTCTGGTTAAGAAGTATGTAGATTTAATGGGAGACATTTGGTTGTATCCATATTGCATTATGATAAGAATAGAAGTAACCCTAGTTCAAACCTTCAAACTACTGTTACATGTGCCAAACAAATTGGTAGAACAAAATATTACATACCAACTCTTCAATGGTATATATGGTGTTTACAAGTAGAAAAGGAAGGACCTACGTCACCCTTTTACTTTGACCATCAGTAAGACTATGCTATAGAATTAGGATCATGTGAATGTCATCTTTAAACATAAGGATACATTCATTTTATAATTGGATGAGCTAAGGCAATGGGACCCTCATAATAAGCTCAATGGATATTTGAGATCAAGAATAATGAGCCACCCCTATGAACACAAGCTTGTTTTTTATGACATGATGTACATTAGGACCACAAATTTTATAGAGGTATTGGATAGGTTAAAGAAGCACAACATTAAGCTTTAGTCCAAGTTACCTAGATATGACAAGCCACCTAGAGAGATCTGGTAGAGTGGGCCCCTATAATACCACTTATTTATTGGACCTTCTTCTAGGTCCCCTACATAGTAACCACTATAGCAACCCCAAGTACAAATGACATAAGGACCTAGGAAAGAGAAATTCAAAGAGAGACATGGTGAAGGGCCATCATTATTAGCTTAGCCTAATAGACCAGAGTCTTGAATAGAGTATATTGACATGATTACATTGGCCCTTGATGAGATAGTGGAAGATGCACTTATTTCATAAAAAATTTCACTTAAGTTGTAGAGAAAGAGAGAAAAGAAACTCAATACAATTTATGATAGGAATACCTATTTGGTCATGCACATGTTGAATTAGAAGATGTGAAGAGATCCTCTTTGTCTTGGGAGGAATACCTATAAATAATAAATCACTAGAACAAACTTGTTCATTAGTCAGATAGTAAGGTGGATTGCCTAGTAATAGCTAGATCCTAGAAGTGAGAGCTTTCTTAAGGGCTATTAATCTACATGTTTTAAATAATTAAGTTAATAAAACTACAAAGAAGATACTTGCATCAATAATAAAATATTATTAAAATCAAATACAAGAAAATATTGTAAAAAAGAGAGACTAGAAATGATCTAATTAGTGATAAATTGATTAGTACTACTGCTAATACTTTCGGGTATGGATTAAAAAATTAGAAAGGGGCCTATGAATAGGTAGGGAGACATAAAATTGAATTTGGTTGGGTGTAAGAGTGTCAAGTTAGCTTTCTATTTTTTGGTGTCATAGGTGACCATCACCGATCATGCAACCATCACCAATCAAGGGTAACATTCCCCAGTCAGGTGACCATCACTATTGAGGGTAACCATCATTGGTCAAATAATAGTCAACAATTTCATGCCAATGAATCTAGAAGTGAAATTAGGGTTTGGGTTTGATGATTAATGTAATCTAGGAAGTGGATTCTAGGAGATAGCTTAGGCTTGGAACAAAAACCTAGTAAAAGAATACAAGAAAATAAACACTTGTCTTACCATAAATTAGTTGGTGGGTGGTTGATGTGGATTTGCCTATTAGTGGAATCTAGGTTGATATTGGTAGCGTAATAGTACTTGGGAGCTTAGTAGAGAGATGATGACATGCAACCTCCTTATGTTATTTTTGATAGCACTTGATAATGTGGATTGACCTAATTAACCTATAAAAAGAGATTTTGGATAGAAGAACTCTTGATAATAATTGTAAATGGTTTGACCTCCCAGGCCTCCCTCTCTTATAGGCACAAGAAAGATGTGGAAGTGGTTTTCCAAACTATACATGGAGAAGGATTCTAAATATAAGTCATCCATGTAAAGGGCTTGTAACTAGATTTAGACTACCATATTTAGAAAATCAAGATAATTTTTTGCATGTAGGTTATATGTTAATTTTGAGATGTCTAACTTGATTGTCACCAGTTATAGTGACCATCATTGATCACCCTAACCATCATCGATTAAGGACTTGAGAAAAAGATAGGATAAATGGGTGAAAAGGTGAGTTAAGCTAGATAAGTGACTAATTTAAATCTAGATTAGGTAAGTGGGTTAGTTTAGGTAGGTTTAGGTGTAATTTTTGACATTCAAAATCATAGGTATGAAGATTTATGGTGTCTACATTTTTCCCCTTTGTATTATGTGGCTTGAATGAACAAGCAACAAACTAAAAATAGACATTGGCTCCAAATCTTCTTAGCCCAAGAGTAGGAGGAGGTGTTATCCCCTCAAACTAAGAGATGGTGAGGTGAGACATAAGTAGGTATGGGTTTGATAATAGGTAGATGGTAGGTCACTAGGTAGGTGAAAAAAATAAGGGTTGAGCATGTGTGATGAATAATTTCACACAAAATGTGACAAACTGGTATGATAGCTAAGATTACACAAAAAACTAAAATTGCCAACATTGGTAAAAATTAAGGGTTGGTACTAAGGAGAACAAGTGACAAGTAAACCATGTGACCACCAAAAGGCATGGAAATTCAAGTCTCCTAAGTAGGTTCCATGATTTTGATGAGTATATAAGGTAGGAAGTGCTCCTAAGGAAAACATAAATGAGTCAAGTTTCATGGCTATCCAAGGTAGGAAATGCTCTCATTGAGACATAAGCAAGTTAATTTGCATGAGGTGACACATAATACAAAAGGTCAACATGGAATTGTTGTCACAGTGGGTAATGGACCAAGGAAAAAAGTGTCACAAACTTGCACACTAGATAGGCCAAAATAAAACAACAACAAGGTGATGAGGTTATGGGGTTGGTGGTCATGGCTCAGCTAAATCCATGTGCATAAGGCACATAGACACTACCTACATAGTTATGTGGATGAAATATCCAATAAAAATTAAAGCCAAATGTATCTCTTCCCATGTGGGAATGATATGACTGAGTAACTAGGTTGGTTTCTGGTAGCTACTAAAAAAATAAGGTGGGGACCCTAACTGGTGAAAGATAGGGGAATGCCTCAGGGGTTGAATGGTACCAGTCACACTGACTAGAAATGGTTAGATTAAAACCCTAAAATTTTCTAAGGTAAAATTAAAAAGTGATTGTCATTTTCAGTCATTTGGACTTTTTTGCTTATGATCTAGTGAATTATGGTGATTTTTGTGCATAGTGGGCCAAGGGTTGCTGAGGTAGACATGAGCTAGTGGTGTACTAGCTAAGTGAGGATTGAAAGGATGAATGTGGGTCAAAGACACATTGGAGTGGTTAGATGAGGCCTACAACCATGGTAGTGCTCTCATAACAAGGTAGGGGATGTGATTAAATTTCTAGTTAGGGTAGGTTTTAATATTATTTAGGGATTATGTTATTTTAGGCTTGTTTTGGAAGCTATAGGTGGGGTTTTGGGTGGAGTTTGTATTAAAATAAAATTTAGGAAAATCAAGTTTAGGGAAGTTGGTGATTTATAAATGGGGTTGAGGTTGGGTCATGGGAACATGTATTAGGTTTCTTTTTGTTTAGATGCTTGTTGATGTTGGGTTTAGGTTTTAGCAAGAGGTATAGGTTTTGAGTCTCTACCATTAGGGTGAAGATAGTGACCAATGATGGTTCAACTTGACCACCATCAATCAAACCTAAGGGGATAACCATCCCTAGATGATCAATAATGATTAAGGAAACATAGATGGTTGAGGTTATGGTATTAGGCCTTTCGAATAATTAGAATTGGAAAGTAGTTTTTACATTGTGTTATTTAGTTAGAGGGGTAAATAGATATGTTTTTGGGGAATGGATTGGATTGGTAGGTGAGTGTTATGGGTTGACTTAGTTATGTTAGGTAGGTAGTTAGTCTAGGGGGATGGGGTAAGATGGAAATAGGGTAGGGTAAGGGTGGGTCAAAAGTTAGTAATTAGTGTTAGGTGAAACACTAAAATATAGTGTTGTATGTTATGCTTGTAGGCTAGAGAGTAGATTAAGCTGAGAGACTAGGTGTCAGTAATATTTTCCAAGGTCTAAGATGCCATGACTATAGAGGAGTGGTGGCATATGGAGGATGTGGAAGTAGGTGTGATTTGGCATTATCAATATGTACCATAAGACCCTATAATGATCATCACATTCATCAAGAGATGAGACCACATGATGAACATGTTTTGGCTATTGACTAAAGAGATCACCATCCTAATAGAGGATGGGCATAAGATCACTCATCTACTAATTCAAGTAGAAGTGGTGTATTAGACATAGGGTGAGGAGGTATATGATCTAATGGAGATGATCATACTTAGGTACAATACCATGTAGGTGGGTTTGGCTACAGCTTATTATACCAAATGGCTCTAATAGATAGATGCCTAATCTTAATGATGATGATGATGATGGAATTTTTGATACTTGACTCAGTTGGTGGGTGGTTTCCTATGGTGTTATTAGGTGTGTTAGTTGAGATGTTACTGGGGAGGACTGTATTTAGTTGTGCCCTAGTCCTATTAGTATAGATATACCATTAGCTCTAGGTTTTCAAACACCATAGGTGGTATGGGATTAGTGTTAGCTTTGTTCTTCACTATTGGGCCTTTAAGAAAATTTGTGTACTAAGACCCTTGGGATTTCCAACAGAGGGTTATCTCTTGATGGTCTATATAGTGGGCTTCTTATAATAGAGGAGATATAGAGCTATGATAGGGGTAGTTGAAAGAGCCAGAGACATTGAGTAGTTTCAAGGGGCATTATATGGCTTAGTAGTTAGGGATGTGATATGGATGCCCTACATCAGGTGGCCATAGTGGGTAGGGCTAGGATATCACACCATAGGTCTATATAGTTGGTAGTTGATATATGATTGTATGGAGGGTGAGGATGAGGTCCTCTAATTTGATCATCTATGGAGATAGTTTAGGCTTATTTAGGGGATCCCAACTAACTTCCCTAGGTGTAAGAGAGAATAGGTAGAGTTTATGTTACCCACACCCTAGCCATAAGAGGTTGTGCCTAATTTTGAGGATTTATTGATAAGGGCCCTTATTGATGATGGAGGCATTGATAATAGTTATATGGCTTGGTACTAGGGTAGGTATGTTGTGGTAGACTTTAGATAGGTTGATGGGGGTCAATAGCCCATAGATGTAGATCCAACCTAGGCACCAACTCAAGCACAAAGAGTAAGATAGGTAATAACAACACTTACCACTACACAAGCGTAGGTTATTAGTTTACAAAGATAGGTGAACACACTATAGGGCCAGGTACAAGAATTATAGGGTTAGATCACCATTATTACAAGTGAGAGAGAGAGATCTACTTACGTAGAGGGATGGGATAGGTGTAGAAATAGTAAGAGAGCCACCAAACATAGTGCCTTGAGCATGTTATGTAGCCACTATGATGGAGATCAAATATTATGAGGTGATGTTATTAGACTAGCTTCCCCAAGCTATGAGGTATGTAGATTACATAATGAGCTTGGTTGGTGGGCCATTGAAAACTACTCTAAGTTAGTGGAATTTTTGCATTTATATAGGGAGGGGGACTAGGAGGACCACCATCAGGTATAGGTATGGGCAAAAGTGGTGCTAGTGGTAGTGGTGTAAGCCCATGATTATATAGAGATATATTATTTTGATGTATTATTTTGATACTAGCCTATATGTCGATGTAGTGATATGTATATGTTTTGAGAGAGAGCTAACACATTGTGAAATGTATCATTTTTTGATGAATTAATGTATGTAATGGATACTTATTATGTTATATATGATGGATACCTATAGTTTATGTGATGTTCATGTTTTTGATTTATGGTCATGGATGCTCATGCTTAAGGTTATTTGATTTAGTAGTTTAGGCATGTGATGTTAATGTTTGTGATTTATGATCATGGATGCTCATGGATATGGTTATTTGATTTATTAGTTTAGACATGTGATGTTCTAATTATGCTTATGGTAATGATATGATATATTATGGATGGATACATGTTATGATTTTATTTATGCTTATACGGGTGAAATGGGAAATGGTATATGCCTTGATATTTTGCTTAGTTTGTTTGTTTTATTCTATTGATGGTATAATGAAATGCTAATGGGTTATGATGTGATTGATGTTCATGGTTTGTTATGATATGTTGACATTGTGTTTGACTCATTGATGAATATATGTTGTTACTCGATGACATATCTCATGATGTTCATATTTTGAGGTGATGTTTATTGTTCATGTTCATAGTGATAGGCTTACATAAACTAGTAAAAGATAAGAGAAATACCATGATGCCTTTTCATTAGTAAAGATTGACATGAAACCCAAAATTGAATTGGCTTAGTGAAAATAAGCCTTTCAGATGATTTGCATTAGTGGGATTAGGTTGATAGATAGGGGTATTGATAACATTGTGTCAAGTAAGCTCATAGTCCTACACATATGATATGTGGAGGGAGAATGGGTGAAACTAGAACCATTAGTGACATTAGTATGCCTTTTCTATATGTGTCCAAAGAGGTAGTATAAATAAGTCTATGTCCATATATAAAGTGTAAACTGATCAATGTGAGAAGTATACTAAGGAGAACTGATTGTGGATTTATAAGATTACTACTATTATGAAAGTTGAATGTGGATTTCAAAATTATTTTTCTCTTAATTTTTATTTTTACTTTTGTTGTTTGCCTGAAGGTCAGGGAAGTTGATCAATGTGGGAAGCTTCCAAAATATTTCTAGCTTTGACTAGTGCTTTACTCATCCATCCTTCATGGAGTGGTCTAAGTTTATGTGCTTGGCTAAAAGGCTTTTGATATATGTCCTTCAAGGGAGTAGTCTACCTTACGTTCGGAAATTTTAGTTTATTTTTAATAGTTGTCCTTCAAGGGATCAGTTTGTGAATGCTAAGAATGACCCATGATTTTTTTTATATTGATTTTTGCCTTCATTTTTTTTTTTGACATAGACTTACTCATGCATGCTCAATGGACTACCTTTATGAAGATAAAACTAAGCTGACATGGAGGTTTAGTAGGTGAAAGAGAGGTATAGGTGATAATGACCATAGGAACCGATCTCAAACAGATGGGAAATACTATGAAAATCATGTCGTAGATAGAGCCATGGTATCCAAAGTTTAAGATTATGTTATAATTACGATGGATAATCACATGATTTAGTTTTAATCAATTGCCCTAAAAATATGGAAATGATTGTGGTTGCAAGGAATGAGATCAAGTTAGACAAATGATGATTGGGATCCTTATCTAACAGTAAAAGGGATGTAGATGAAATTTTTTGAGAGGTTCAAGTTCTAGTCTTTCTTTGAGAGAGGACAAATGATAATATCCTAATCCATACTTATGGGTAATGATGTAAGGTCCAAGCTAATTGAAATCAAATTTGCCCTTTTTGCTTTTCTCCATATTAGTGACATGTTGGTTTTCCTCTAGGACAAGATCTCAAATATTGAATTATCAAAGTTTTAGGTATTTGTTATAGACTCACTTAATTCACTATTTACAAACACAAAGATGGGAAGGAGTGGCTAAATGACACTCATCAAGTAGCTCAAGTTGGGCTCAATGTTCTTAATGGTAATCATCTTGAAAAATGAGGTCACACAAGATATGCAAAGATAAGGTATTTATATTTCAAGAGGAAGGACAACCTCAACCCTAAATATGAGAGAAAAAGGTGTAGTTATAGTATGGGTTTGGATGCTTGTATGATATTCCCATAGGGTGAAGGTGATATGCAAGTGCCAATCCTAACTTGAGGCATTGACTATTCTGGTAAACATGTTGTTAAGGGTTTTGTTAGAGGATTTGGCTTGTCCATTTTATTGAGGGTGATAAGGTGACAAGAATCTAAGATTAATACCAAATACATCACAAAGGCCTTGAACTTATTTGTTTTTTAAGGATTTTCCATTGTCTGTGATGATCTTATGTGGAACACCAAAATGGCGAATGATATGGTGGGTGATGAATTTGACAATATTTTTATCTTTTATCAAGACAAGGGGAATAACCTCCACCCATTTGGTGAGATATTTAGTTATGGTAATGATACAATGATGTCATTGTGAAGAGTGGGGGTTGATTTTATCAATAAGTTTCAAACCCCATTGTGAAAAGGGCCAAAAGTCTACAAAAACACAAAGACTATTGCTAGGTACGTGATGTAAATTAGCATGTTTTTGACATTTGACACACTTTTTCACATAATCACAATAATTTTGGTTAAAATTAGTCAAGTAATAGCCTAGGTGAAGGATACGCTTGGCCATAGTGAGGCCACTAAAGTGACCCCCACATATACCATCATCTGTCTCTTTAATGGTGTGAGAGGCCTCTAGACCATAGAGGAAATGGAATAGGAGGCCATCCAAGCCTTTTTTGTAAATAATTCCTCCCATGATGGTATAACAAGAGGTGCTTTGAACAAATGCTCAATGGGCATCCCTAGAGTGGATAGAGGGAACTATGCCAAGGTGAAGTTATTCAAAGGTTTGTTGATACCAAAGATCATGCAAAATTTCCTCCACACTAAAGATGGTAGTAGTGTCTGATTTGGTGTAGAAAGGTTTGATGAGGTCATGGACAATGACTGATAGTTTGGAGTCTGAGGGTCTTTATGAGATTTGAGAGGTATGATAATCCATGGTATCAAAAAACTTATTAGTAGATTGAGGGGTGGTTTAGATATGGTAGTGTTTGAATGAGGCTAAATTTTTTGTGATGAGTTATATATATAGTTCCATCATTTCATTTGTACACTATTAAATTTCATTGTCTTGGTTGACCACAAACTGAGAGTCTCCAAATACATTAATTATTCTAACTCCTAAGGCTAGGGTAGTTTGGAGACCTATTATTAAGGCTTCATACTTAGCTACATTGTTGGTGCATTTGAATTTGAGTTTAAATGACAAAGGAAGTGGTTCACCAATAAGGGGGACAAAGATAATACCAACTCCCCACCATACTAAAATTTGGAACCATCAAAAAACATGGTTACTTGATTAGTGAAATATGATTAAGATAGACTTGTGATTAACTCATCTAGAAATTCTAGAGGGGGAGGTTGATTATTTGTTATGGGTGCCTTAGCTAGTTGGTCAAAAATTACTTTTCCCTTGATTGATTTTTTCTAGAGGAACTCAAGGTCAAGCATAGCTAAAAACATGAGTCACTTAGCCATATTCTAGTTTTGGTATGGTTTAGAGTGCATGTATTTGAGAGAGTTAGTATTGGTTATGAAAAATGTTTTATGGTTAAGAAGGTAGTAGAAAATTTTGGTGGCCATGAAGACTAAGGACAAACATAGTTTTTTGGCATATGTGTACCGAGTCTCATATTTGACAAGTATGTGACTAATGTAATAGATGGCTTGATCCTTGGGTTGTTCATCTTGATGGGCAAGCATCACCCCTAGGGAGTGGTCTATGGTAGAGATATATAGGTAGAAAGGTTGGTCATCTTTAGGAAGTGTAAGGATAGGTGGAGATATAAGATACTCTTTGAGTTCATCAAAGGCCTTTTGACAATCAACATTCCACTTGAAAGATATTTCCTTTTCCAAGAGGTGGTGGAAGCGTTGACACCAATCAGAGAACTAGGAGATAAAGTGATGAATGGATTAAAGTTTCCCTTGTAAGATATAGAGTTGCTTAAGATTGGTTATGGGTAACATCTCAAGGATGGATTCTATTTTAGCTAGATCCACCTTGATGCATCGAAGGGAAATGATGAAGTCAAGAATTTTGCCTGACAAGACCTCAAAAATACATTTCTTAGGATTGAGGTAGATGTGATAATGGATAAGTTTCTCAAAGATAATCTTGAGAATGGCTAAATGGTCTTTGTGAAGCTTGGACTTATTGATAAGGTCATCCACATAGTCTTTGATAATTGTATGGATAAGGTCATGAAAAATATAGGTCATGGCTTGTTGGTAGGTTTTTCTACTATTATTAAGATTGAAAGGAATAACTCTATAATAGAAAGTCCCCCATGGGGTGATAAAGGTAGTTTTGTGCTAATATTTAGGGGAAATGAAAATTTAATTATAACCCAAGGATCCATCCATGAGTGATAACATCTTGTGGCCTACTGTAAGATCAATAAGTTGGTCAATGCTAGGTAGAGGAAAGTCATCATTTTGGTAGGTGAGGTTAAGGTCATGAAAGTCCAAAAATATACATAGTCCCCTTATGGATTTAGTAATAGGTATGCTGTTTAAAACCCATTAGGGATAATTGATGGGTTGAATAAATTTGATAGAGAAGAGGCATTGAATCTCTTCTTTGACAAGGAAGGCTATGCAAAGGTGCATTTAGTAAAGTTTTTTTTGATAGGTTCGGTGTCACAATTGGTTAAAATTTTCTGGCTGGTGATGGCTGGGTTGATCCTTGGCATGTCAACATATGACCAAGCAAATGCAATACTACGGTCTTGCAGGAAGGTATAAAAGTCATGTAGTTCCCCAGACGTGAGAGTTTGGCCAAGTATGATGATATGGGGGTTGCTCAGAGTGCTTATGTCAATGTCCATGGTAGATTTATTCAACATAATTTATATTTCTAGAGGTAAACATTTGTGGATGGAATAATATGGTACACTAAGGTAGGTTAGAATAACATCATCATTTTGACATTGAATAGTGTTAATGGTAGGAGAGTCATCTCCCATGAGTTCGGGGTGGGTCAAAGGTATGGGTATAGATGCCCCTTCCTTTTGATAAGTTAGGAGGCTAAGGGTAATCATGTTGATGAAGAATGTGTTGGGTAGGATGATGTAATCATCCTCACCCATAGGTGGAGGGGGTATTAGTGAGGAAGGGGTTTCTTCTTCAATAATGGTAGGGGTAGTTTGTTTGGATTTCTTATTATTAGGTAGAATAAAGATGAGACCATGATTCTCATGAGACTTTTGGGTCTTAATCAAAGTCAACATGTGTGGGTCATGCTCATATCATCCTAAACTAAATCCCTTCTAGGCACACACATGAAGGTATAGTTTGGCAAAGTATAGGTTGTCTAAATAAGAACAGGTGGAGTTAAATGGTTAAGGTAGAGAGGGAGTGATGGTAATATTAAGTGGTTTATCAATTACCTCATAGATAAAGTGGGTTTGATAGTTTGGAGGTCCCAAGGGGGTAACTGATCCAATTTTGGGGTCATAGCCTAGTTGGTGGTTGAGTTTCCCATATTCTTGGGGAGTAAGAAGGGTATCAAGGGTAAGGAAATGATATTATTCAAGGGTGAGGCATTAGAAGGTATGTTCCAAAGGATCAGTGATGGGTATCTAGTCTACAAGGATAGATGAGTTGTTGTATGCCTTAGTGGAAGAGGAGGAAGTAGTGGTTTTGTATTTCATGGGTGAGGGCTTGGTGGTGGTTGTTTTTAGTGCTTTGTATGGGAGCATAAGAACATCATTAGGCTAGTAGGTCATATTACATGCTATAAAAGGGCTAGGGTCAACCTATATGGTAACAACTTGACCTTCATATTCAAATTTGATGTAATGGTGGATGGTCAAAGGTACACAACCCATGGCCTAAATCTAAGGTCTCCCTAATAAAACATTATTCTAGAATTCACCTTTAACCACATAGAAGAGTTCAAGGAGCATGTGAGGTCCTAGCCAAATATGAAAGATGATGATTCCAAAAGTAGTGGTCATATTGACATTAAAAGATATAAGGATGGTTGAATCTTTAGATATGACATTGTTTGATAGCTTTAGTTTCTCATAGGCATGAGAAGAGATGATGTTGATACTAGCTCCCCCATTGATCATAACCCATTTGATGTGGGTGTGGTTGATGTGGGTTGTAATAAAAATAGGTGGATACATGTCTTTAGAGTGGATATAAGGTATCTATGAGTCCTTGAATGTAACAAGGGGGAGATTTGGAGAGCAACAATGAAGGCCTCTATGGCTTGTGAATCTCTTATTCTAACTTTAATGGCTTGCATAGCCTTGATCATAGCCTGACAATGGTGAGGTGAGGCAGAAATGAGCTCATAGAGGCTCATTTTAGTGGGGGTCTGATGAAGTTGTTTAAGGATGACTCTCCTGATGGATTCAAATATGTTATCCTCTAATGTGCTTAAGAAAGTAACTTTAGGATTAGTTGTAACCATGGAGGTTGGGATTAAGTTTGGTTTAGGGTTGGTTGATGGGTGTGTCCATGGAATTAACACTTTGGCCTTCCCTTTATCCTTTTTTTGTGATTGTGTGACCATGTTAATGGTATGGATAGAGGGGGAAGGTGTGATGAGAGGTTAAGTAGATTATCCATCACTCTAAGGTGAGAGTGGGGGATTAAGAATGTGTTGATGACTGGTTGTTGGTTTCAATGGTGGATAAATTAGTGGAAGGTCATCTATGAAAAGATCATCCTCATCATAGAGTTGGTGAATAATGTCTTGGAGGGATTTAAAATTCTTTGTGTCATGCCTAGGTGTCATGTGATAAGAGTAGGTTTGATGGTTAGTGTACCAAGTTAGCTTCAAACTAAAAATATCAAAAGCTTTGATGGGAGGTAATGTGAGGTAGGAGGTCTAAACTAATCTTTGAAGGATGGTTGTATAGGATTCTACTAGAGGTAAGAAAGGTTTAGGATAATGGTCTTAGTTGATAAGATGGGTGTGTTGGTGGTAATAGTTGTGGGGAGAGATGGTTTGGGTAAGGTGGTGTTTCTAGTTGATGGTCTTGGTATGGGTATGTTGGTAGTTAGGGCAACCAAATTTAGCAGTCTGACTATTTGTGATTTGGGAAGGACCAAGATGTCAGCTAGTAAATGTGATAGTGTAATAAAAAATAGTGGGTGACATATGTTGAAAGGGGTTTGCTTTTTAAGAAAAGTGGAAGGTTGAGTCCCTAAGATAGAGGGTAAGGTATAGGGAAGTAAAGGCTTAGTCATGTGTCCTTTTGATGCTTTTAACCTCTTGGTTGGTGTGGGTCAAGACTTGGGTACATGCTTGGGTGAAGTTAAGTCTACTTTCAAGGATGGGTGAACTAAAATCCAAGTAGGGAATGCACCAATATTTTTTATATGTTTGGTTGGTGAGGTGGTGGTTACTTTGGATAACTAAGAATTTAGGAGCTTGTTAAAGGTTCAGATTAGTTTAAGAGGTGATGGAAAGATGATGGATTGGTTAGTTAGAGGTGTGTTAGAAGGTTTAGGTGTGTTAATGGATGGAAAACCTAACTATTGGAAAAAAGTGGTTCATTTCATGTTTATTTTTAAGTCAAATTCTTATTTCTACACTAATGTGGAAAGAGGTTTGTGTACTAGTCCTAATTCATGGGTAATGGATGCAAAGATAGACTTGTAAGAGGGGTTAAATGTTTGGTAGGTTGGTTGATCTCTTAAGGTGAGGGAATCAAGGTTTAGATAAATGGTTCATCCATAAGAAGTGCGGGTAGTATTTTTTTTCCTTTAGGGGTAATATCTATTGGAGTAGTTGTTTGTTGGGTAGTTGGTAGAGGTGGTGAATCAAGAATGTTGATTTGCCGAAATTTATTATTTGAGGTAGTATGTGATGATTATAAAAATTATATGAGGGTAGTTAGGGAGAAAGGAACTTCTTTGGTTTGGTTATCCAAAGAGGGTAAGGTGACCTCACGACATTGATAAGTGAAGTGGGAGAGGAATGGGTAGATTGGCTAATCAGGTCCTCATGGGTGGGTGTATTATGAACCATGTTGACTGTGTTGGCATTATGATATCACTCATACTTTATGTCCTCAACTTTGATAGGGGCATGGTTGGGAAAAGGTTTGTTGAAGATATTAAGATCTTAGTTTTGAGGGGCATTAGGATTATCCAACATGAGTTCCCTTTTGTTGATAAGACTTTGAACAATATTCTTGAAAGTATTACATCAACTAATGTCATGTCTAATTACCTAATGAAAAGCACAAAGTTCATTCTCATTTTACCAAGCAGGTGCTATAAGAGAATAATCAAATTATTGGGGAGGATTGATAGGTGGAAGTTGTATAAGGTTAGCTTTTAGTAGCTTCTCCAAAATTGAGGTGTAAGATTCTCCTAGTGGAGTGAATTTTTTTCTTGGTTGTTTCAGCTTGGGTTTCTTGAATTTTGATTAGAGGTAATGGGAGAATTTTTTTGATTGATATTTGATAGAGGGGAAGTTTTAAGGATGATGGCATTCATGGTTCCCTTAGTCTTGGTTCTAATATTGGCTTAGTTTCTTGGTTTGGAGGAAGAGGTTTCATTGGTATTGAAGGTAGAGTTCTTTTTTCATAACTTCAATTTTCCCTCATATATGGACCAATTTTATAGATTACATGCCATATTAAAAGCCTTATCAAAGGTTCTAAAGCTCTGGACACATACTGTAGAAGATATATGTTTGTGCAAGATTGAGAAAAAAGTTCTATAAGTTTAGGATGAGGTAGGGAGAATTAAATTTGATTAATCAAGCTTCTCCAATGAGAAACAAAATCATCAATGGACTCATCATAAAATTTATTGATAGAATATAAGTCTATGATAGAGACCTTCTTGAAAATTATAATGGAAAACTGATCTAAGAAGACTTGTTATAGTTGGGTGAAAGAAAATATGGAATGCTTATTAAGGGCACTATACCAGTTAAGTGATGGATCAGATAAAGACATAGGGAAGGTTTAGAGGAAGAGGGAATCATCATAAGAAATCATATAGCATGCATGCCTAAAATCCCTAAGGTGTTGTTGGGGGTCCTGCTTACTTTGAAATTTGGTAAATTTTGGAAGCTCTCGCTAAGGGGGGTAAGGTCTAATGGGGATAAAAGAATGAATAGGTTCATTACATATATGATCATAAGATAAGATGTTATGAGCCCCTGAAATGGATGATTCAAGGTTGGTCATCTTGTCCATGAGCATTTTCATTAGGTCAGTTTGAGGTGATGTAACAAAAGGATTGTAAGGTTGATATTATGGTTGAGGTTGGGAAACATAGTGGTAGGTTCTTGGTAGTTGAGAGGCTACCACATATTGGAATGTGGATGTTAGAGGCTAGGTAGGATAGGTGGATGATGGTGGTTGGGTAGTGGGTACATACCCTTGTGGGTTAGGGATGTATCCTAGATTGGGTACAATGGGTAAATACTAAAAATTCCCTATGGATTGGCTATCGATGGTAGTTATGTTTGTGACAAGAGGGCAGGTAGTGACCTTTGTGCTAATAGGTGGTGAGGTAAAAGGGATAGATACCCCCAAGCTTGGTAAAGGGGTATTAACTAATGAGTTAGGTTTGATAGAGGGGAGGTTGGTAATGTTAGTGGTGGGTCTTAAAAATATAATTGGGGTATGATGGGTAAATAGTTGGGTTATCCCCAAGGTAGAGGAGTCATTAGTAGGGGTAGAAGGTGTAAGGGTAATGGTTGGTTAGACAGGTTGGTTCTTAGCCATAGTGTCAAAGGGGTTAGTAAATTAAGATGATTGGGTGGTCAAAGGTTGGGTGGTGACTATGTTAATGGGGATACCCTTCATAAGATGATATCACATGCCATAAGGAGGATCCTAAGGTGGATTTGAGACCAAGATATGGTGAAGGGAGGTGTTAAGGTAGTGCTGAAGGGCCACTAGATTATTGTCTAGGAAGGTGGTAAAATCCATGTCTCTTTGTGAAAATACTTGAAGGAAAGTAGGGCTTCCTAATGTACAAGGTGAATATATTGGCTCAAATACATAATTCATAGATGAGGAGGTATAAGAGGTTGATTTAAGTGATGGGTTTTATTCTACTAGGTCTCTTCATTGTTGACAAGTGAGAACCATACAAGAAAAAAGGGAGAGAAAACAAGAATAAACACACCACTCAAACAAGAATAAGATGATAAAATGATCAAGGAAAATCTAGACACACACTATGAAGTACATTAAGCCTAGAAGTTAGTTTTAATCTCACTTTTAGCTTGTGCCTTAATTTATGAGAATGTGTGGTAGAAGATAGCTTGTAGATCAGGTACTATAAAAGTAGTCTATGGTTGGTTTGGGGTTTTTTAGGTGTTAAAAATAATATATGTTAGAATAAATATGTGGATTGGTATTAGGGCCTAACACCTCACTCGATAGTCCTATAGTGATAAGGGTTTCAGGTGCTTAGCCAATATATATTGATATCTAGAGTTTATACTCAACTAGAGCACTGAGTTGGTTCTCCTCTTGGTAATGACCTCTAAGTAGGATTGTTGGGAATGGATAATGTGACTCCTAGGTGATGAAATCCTAGTCAAGCCTTATCTCAAATTATTTTGATGTTTGATTGATGAAAGTGGTTTGGCTAGTGTGTACAACAAGAGTGGTGCTACAATAAGATTATTTTGTTTTAATTCAAATTAAACTAATGTTAAAAGTGAGAAATAGATGTGGTTGATTTTAATCCAAAAATAAATTTTAGTTTTAATTATGAGAACAAATAGAGAGAAGAACATAAAAATTAAAACAAAAACATGAGTAAAGACTCTAGGTCCCATTGAGCATACCAAAATGTTTCATGTAAATTTTCACTTAAGTTCTAGAGAAAGAGAGAAAAGAAACTTAATATGGGTTATGGTATGAATACCTATTTATTTATGCACACATTAAATCATAATACATGAAGATCTCCTATTTAGCTTGGGAGGAATACCTATAGATAAGAAATCACTAAAGCAAACTTATTTATTATTTAGATAGTAACGTAGATTGCCTAACAAGAGTTAGATCTTGTAAGTGAGAGTTTCCTTAAGGATTATCATTATAACTATTTTAAAAAATTAAGTTGATAAAACTAGAAATAATATACATCAATAATAGAAGATTATTGAAATTGAATACAAGAAAAGCTTGTTCAAAAAAGAGACTAGAAATAATATAATTAGTGATAAACTCATTAGTACTAATGCTAACAGATCTAGGTATGGTACAAAAAATTATAAAGGGGACTATGAATAGGTAGGGACACAAAAAAGTAAATTTTTCTAGGTGTAAGAGGGTCAAGTTAGCTTGCTAGTTTTTGGTGTCATAGGTGACTATCGGTCATGCAATCATCACTGGTTAAGGGTAACTATCACCGGTTAGGTGACCATCATCAGTTGAGGGTAACCATCACCAATTAGGTAACTATCATTGATTGCTTGTTAGTGAATTTGGAAGTGAAAATAGAGTTTGGGTTTACTAATTGATGGGATCTAGGAAGTGGATTTTTGGAGATACCTTAGGCTTGAAACAAAAACTTGATAAAATAATACAAGAAAATGAAAACTTTTCTTAAAATATATTAGTTGGTGGGTGGTTGATGTAGATTTGACTATTAGTGGAAATTGAGTTAATTCCAACATTGTAATAGTACTTCAGATATTAGTGGAGACTTGATAACAATTAGGCTCCCTATGCAATGGCTAATAGCACTTGATAATGCAAATTGAATTGATTGACTTACAAAAAGAGATTCTAGATACAAAGAGCTCTTGATAACAATTACAGATGGTTTGATCTCCCAACCCTCTCTCTTTTATAGGCATAAGAAAGAGATGGAAGTGGTTGTCCAAAATAGATTTGGAGAAATACTATAAATATAAGTCATCCATGCAAAGGTCTTGAAACTATGTTTAGACTACCGTATTTATAAAATCAAGGTGGTTGTTTACATGTAGGTTGCATGCTAAGTTTAAGCTATCCAACCTAACCATCAATAATTGAGATGACCATCGTTGGTCACCCTGACCATCACTAATCAAGGAACTTGGAAAAAGATAGGTTTAAATGGGTGAAAAGGTGAGTTAATCTCAACAAGTGACTAACTTAGCTTTGGATTATGTAAGTGGGTTAGGCTAGGTAGGTTTAGGGGTTTTTTCAACCTTTAAAATCATAAGTGTATAGATTTATGGTGTCCACAACACTTAAGGTGATTAATAAGGCATATGGATCAAATGAATAAGAATAATTAAAGGAACTTTAGGCCTAAGCTGAGGAAATAATACAAGAAAAGGGGAAGGAAGTATCAATGGATCGAATTCTAGTTGCACCATTCAAAAAGAAGGTTAAGTTGGCATTAGTCCCAATTACAAAGAAGAAGCCAAAGTTAACCTTCACTCATCCTTTGAGTGAGGCTAACCTATTAAATGATGATAATCCCATCCATTAGTTAATCATCCCTAATTTTTTCATTTATGGGAAGACATAAAAGATTCCAACATTACATCATTCATGTTCCATGACCTAGATAGTTAACATCACTATCCATGATGAAGTCAAGCCATGGGTAGTGGATTTAATGAAGGAAGAGGAGGAAAAGAGGATTACCATAGTAGGATGGTTAAGTGAAATTTATATATACATCCTTGGAGCCTCAAGTATCCATAGATGTAGATCCTAGGACCTCTAAAAATTATAGAGTCATCAGTCAACATGCATTTCAGTATAGAGATATCAAGTCTAGAGAGAGTGACAACAAAGAAGACCATGATTGGGAGTGAGGTGTTCACCTTTTAGAGAGTTCAAAATTTTATGGGACTAACCCTAGTGGTTGGTTAGGGACCTAGTGGGTACCCAATTCATGGAGAAGACATAGTTGGACTAGTTAGTGCCCACTCAACCCAACTAATATTAGGCATCAAAGGCCTATATCAAAAAATAGAAAACTTACAAAAGCAAAAGGAGAATTTTGAGACATAGGCTATCTTATCATTTCTATAAAAATGATGAATATATTTGAATCATCCTTCTATGACATATTTGAATCCTTGAAAGAAATGAAGACAAGGTAGAGTTCTTTATCTCACCAAGATGAAGTAGCCAAGGGTTTATTAACCCAATAGAAAATTTCAAGGGATAAAATGAAATATTTAAACAAAATACTAGTTGAGGGACAAATTATTGGGTTTAGGACCATCATCCTTGCCCATATAAATCAATTATGGGAATAATTGTGGACAAAAAAATACTTGTAGAGGCTCCTAAAGGATGATGAATAGTTGATAGGTAGGATTAAACATATTATTCATATAATGATTACTAATCCTACCACACTTAGCTCTATGGGAATCATCGGAGATGATGATTATAATCATAGGGTCATCTTGGTTATGTAATAGGTCAAGAGCAAAAGCTAGGGCCAATTTGGGAATGAAAATAATAATATCATGGGCATGATTCTAACTACAGAAGAGAAAATTGTTGAGGCAAGGAATATTTGATAAGTAATGTCTAGGAATGATAGATATTTTGATGAATTGGTGGACCAAAAGGATGAGTATCTCTTGGAACTAGCTGTCAACTTAAAATTGGTCCATGAGCAACATCACAAAGCCATGAAGATCCTTCAGGAGAAATAGGGGAGTTCTTCAGTGTAGGGCCCACCAACTAATTAACAATATTTCATTTTATAATAGACTTTTTAATATTCAAAAATATAATATTATTTTTGTAAAGGAATTTGATAGTTTGTTAGCACATTTGCCTATAGGTTAGCCCACTTTGGAAAAAGGAATGTATGCTACAACTTTTGTAAACAGGATAGTTGTACTTACCTTTGTACATTTATAATCTCATGACTAACCAATATACTGCCCAAGTCCCCTATAAAAGGTAGTATAAACCATTTTTAAAGGGAGAGAGTTTTTAGATAAAAAACTATTTTATATACTTAGATCAATTAATACAAGTAAGGAATACTGAGAAGTTTGTCCAAATTTTTTTGTGTCAATTGTTATATGTCTTCTCTCTCATTTATCTATTTAGATATCTAAATGTGAATGGTTTTCATTTATTCTAGATATGCATATGTAAATGCAGAGATATTAACTTGTGCTTATTTCAGGTTAATTGAAATATCTTAAGTTCATTTCATCTCTCTTGCTTCCCTTATAGATGTGCTAATGCAATTTGCTTGTGAAGTAAATCTTTAAATTGGATCTAGTTTTTTATTTGTATTGTTCCATCCTTTCCTTAGACAATTGCCTAGTACATGGTAGGATTTATGCTAAATCTATTTCATGTCATGTATCGGTTTGAATGTATGTCTAGATGAAATCTAAACTTTTTCATAATATTTGAACTAAAAATCAGAACATCTTCTCTCTACCCTACCCTTCCTTTTGCTTATTTTTTACCAAATCACTCCAATTTAAGATTCACTATAAATATTCAATTATATTAAGCTTTATTTTATAACTTGATCATAGATTCACTAATAATAGCATATATCTCTTGTATTTCATTTTGTTTGGCCATGGTGGCTCCCAACTACCAATCAATATAAATATTGTGGAACAAATCATTACTCTTCCACTATTTCACCATAGGTAACTAGATTACCATAACCTACTACTCATGATTTGAATTCCCTAAATTTTTAAATGAGAAGTGTATTCTAGACACTAAGAGCACCTGTGGTACATATAGAGTCATCAACAAGACCTGATAAATCATATCATGGGAAAACTAGAGAAGCTCATAAATGAATTGAAGATCTCATTTAGTAATGTCATTACTCATCCTACCCTTCATGATATCATTGAAATGTCAAGGTAAAATATACATTTAGAATATAAATCCAAATAAGTCACTAGTTATCTCATGAAATGGAAAAAATATGAAACTAATTTTATCAATAAACATCAATTTGTTTTTCCACAAGGCCCAATTCCTTAATATATTTTGTAGTATTCTTCAATTTTGGGTTGTATCAAGGAAAAGAGAAAAATTAATCCATGGATAATGTTTATATGTTTATTTAAGAAAATCAAGGACTCAATAACACACTATGGAGGTTGATGGATATACCATGACATAGATCAGAACATAAGAGTTTACTGCAACATAGTTTACACCTTGTAGAATCCTAAAAATATACATAGAATAAAGGGACAAACATAAATTATGAAACCATTGGATTGTATAATTGTACTTAGACATATTAAAATAGATATATAAAATACCATCAAAGTTATCACTTTATTATAATCTATCTAAATTTAAGAAATATGTATTGATCTATCTTATGAGACCATTTGGAGATATTAATAAAGAATATATTTTATATCTTTAATCCTTATATGTGTTATGTGAATCACCTTATAATATGATTAAGAACATTAAAGAACCAATCTAACTAGATACATTTTCTAAATTTTATCATGTATGAAACATTGAACTATGAATTCATGGTTTAACACTATTTTAATGTCAACCTCAATATAAAAATATTGGTAGCTTAAACATAAGGTAATATTTTGATCTTGTGTAGAATGGGCACATGCCCATTATTATCTTATGTGAAATGGTATTAATTGATAATATTATTAATATCTTATTTAGAATGGTAATGTGCCCATTCAACACAAGATATTAATAATATTATCAGTTAATCCCATTCCACACAAGAAAAGGATATTTGACATGTAGATTGTGCAGCTACCCATTCTACATGACATTAAGATAATAATATTGGCATCTTATAAAAAATCCAATATTATTATCTTTTGTAAAACATACACATGACCATTCTTATCTTGTGTTAAATGAGTTTAATTGATAATAATATTAATATCTTATTTAGAATGGACATGTGCCCATTCTACACAAGATATTAAGAATATTATCAATTAATCCCATTTTACACAAGATAGATATTTGACATGTAGATTAGGTAGCTACCCTTTATATATGACATAAATATAAGAATATTGGCTTCTTGAAATGAATCCAATATATTCAAATGGTGTTGAAGTTTGGAGAATGATTTAGATTTTTATTTTTTAGGATTAAATTTATATACTAGGGGATATTTTGATAGAGTGGAAGAGAGAATTTAATAATTTAAGGTGATTCCATTGTTGTCATAAGAGAATTTTCATCTCAAACATAAACTACATGGCACATTAGGTATATCCTTGACACCACCTGGAGGATTCCACCCTCCTTATCTTGTAGTTTGTAAATCATTTCTTTAGAGAGGTTTGCAGTGATCAACAAAACCTATTTTTAAAATTTCAAATAAGGATGAATTATTGGTTTGAAAAAGTAAATAGTTAATTAATTCAAAGGTTAGGTTTAATTGAGATAGTTATATTTTGTCAAATTTTTTAGGTTTTGTCATTTTTTAGGTCATCATCGATTAAATAAGTGTCATTTTATCATCTAACTCTCATAAACTATAAAATATTATTTAGATATAAAAGTTAAAATCATGCAACTAAATGATTCAATAATATCACTCAATGTTTTTTCATCTCATCTCATTACAATTATTTGGTAAAATTCTAAGTTAGGAAAAAACAAGTAACCAATGGATTCAATGAGACTACTCCATGTGTATTCATCTCAACCTATCATTTATAGAGGGGTCCTTGAGGATAACTTGACACGATGAGCCCATTAACCCATCTTTTCCATATTCAATCAAAGGTTAAAGAATATATTATTTTATCATTTGACAAATAGAAATAACCTATGTGCTCAATATGAATACATCATAATAAAGGCAATAAAAACCTAGAAGGATCCGCCTAGTTGCATCTAGATCCAATCAACATTATGTATAAGACACTTGTGTCAAAGTTATACACCTATGTCGATGCAACCATCCAAATATAACACAAATATTTAAGGCCATATAAATAATATTCATATAATATAATGATTATTCCATTGTTTCTTGCACAACATGTCCTAATTATTCCAAAGATCAAAGAACCTCTCTTTTTTACCTTTGCTCTACTCCCACTTGTGCACATAATATTTTGGTCTCAACACCAAAAGATACCTTGGTGGTATGTCTATATTTTCATGATAAATTGGTAATGAAAAACATCATTTTTTGAAAGATCTCATTCATGCAAGTCAGCTTTATATTTTACACTTTGCATAAAATTGAAGTTACAACCTCCCAATTTGCATTTGAAGTTTGGATCTCTTTTTTATCTCAAGTCTCTTAACCTACCCTATGGGGTGATATCAATATCCATGAACTTTAATATATTTAAACCTATCCCATCATAAATATAAAGTCTATGAGATAAATTTTCATATATAACACTTAGTCCAAAAACATAGTTTTGACCTCCTTTTTGTAGTTATAGGAGTTGTGCCCTATTTTGCATGTGTCATGCTCATCTTTCATGAGTTGTCTTAGGGTTCTTGATTTTCATGCCATTTTAAATTAAAAAAATCCTTCCATATCTAAGATTGTTTTTTATTAAAATTTCATGATTTAACTTTTTATTGAAAATGTCTTATCTCTCCCTTTATAAGCTATTAGAGTTTTGCCTTTGTAATGAAGTCCAATTACATTACATCCATAACAATATAATTACTACAATGCATCCATCAGACTCTAATGACTATAGAGAAGCCACCAAACTCTGATTATTGAACTATAGTCTTCATAACCTAATGGATGTAGTGCACTCTCAAAACCTTGACACATTTAGATAGGGGGTCATTCAAATGACCATAAATTTTAAACCAAAGCTCAAATTTTCAAAACACTTTATGCATTGGAGATATTATTTTTACATAAAAATTTTGGTATAATTTTTTTTATTGGGGGATGTACCAATATGAATTTATGTGAGTTTTACTAGATATGTTATTTTTCTCTTCCCATCATGGAGATCAAATTTAAGGGAAGCTTTTTCATGTATAATTCTTGGTTTGGAAGTGTGTTTTTCCCTACCTTTTATCGTGTCAAGGCTTTGGACCTCCTATGCAAGTTTTAATGTTTTATTATTGCATTTCATCTTTTATAATTTGAAAACTAAGCTATAGGTGTTGGAACCTAATAGTTGTAGTACAGCCCCAAATTCTTGATATGGTTTGATATGTAATTAGGTTTTTTCCCATAACATTCAATCCTAAGATCCATTTTTTGAATATATTAGTAGATTGGAAATATTGTTTTGATACAAACATCATTATATAACTTTTTTTCCTTTTAAAACATAGGTGTAATCACTCTTATTTTAGTTTTCTTTTTTATTTTTCATTATAAACATCGGGTCTAAGGGAAGTTTTTCATGTTTGCAACTTTGTCCTAACATAAAATTTTGACCTCATTTTGGCATGTCAAGGTTTTTGGCCTCCCATAAATTTTATAGAGTTTTAGGGATGAATTTTAGCCATTAGAATATGATAGATACAATATATGCATCAAAACCTGATAGCTACAGTGTAACCCTAAAACCCTAACACCTCTAGACATGGGGTTAAGGTTTCAATCATAAATTTTGATCCACTTATCAAATTTGAGAACCATTGGATGAGTTAGAAATATTGTTTCAATATAGACATTTTGGTATAATTAGTTTCTTGGGGTGATTTTAAAATTAGTATATATGGCTATTA
Source organism: Torreya grandis (assembly GCA_037957365.1). Lineage (NCBI taxonomy): Eukaryota > Viridiplantae > Streptophyta > Pinopsida > Cupressales > Taxaceae > Torreya > Torreya grandis. The sequence goes on from JARHVA010001361.1 coordinate 1,497,161, forward strand.
TTCTAACCCTATTCCATTTTTGTCTTGGTAAAGTGCACTTAAAAGACCCAAAAGTTCTCCATTTTGAAAAATGACTTATTTTTGTCTTGTGTAGGTGGTGAATAGTAAAAATGGCAGGTAGGAGTATAATTCTTAGGTAAAGTGGTTGGTTAAAATAAATGAATATGGTTGAGCATTTTGTATAAAAAATATTCCCCTTGAGGACTATAGTTCCTATATAATGTTGGCTTTTATTTGTAAAAGGGTTAGATTTTATTCTCATTAAAGTGATTGTGAGCCAATATCTTTCATTTTTATGTAATTTACTATTTTAATTTATTAATATATCTCTCATCTCCTCTATATACTTTACACTAAAGGATTTGTTACTAATTGATGTTGGTGGAATCAATTTAGATAGTCAAAATGATTTATTTATATTAGTATAAAATATTTGAAGTTTATTCACAACTTGTGCATGTATATGGTGGTTGTGTTATCCCTTTCATTGCTTGTTCAACATCATAGGCTTGCATCAGATCTAAATGTGATTGTACATGAATTTATCAAACTTGGGGTTGGTTTATGGAGTCTTCTTATTGAAAGGCTTGAATTTGCCTTTTTTATTTTAGTCTTTTCTTTATCCCTTTTCCCTCTTTTATCATTTTTTTATAAATCTATTAGTTTAGGAACCTCCTAAATGCAATCTATTTGAACACATATATTGATTTTAGTATTTGTTTTCATTGTTATTATCACATTTTTTAAAAATTAAAACTAATGGAATGAAAATCAAAATTAGTGTAAATACACTATGCATAACCCTAAACACTTATTTGTTGGGTATATTTAATGAATGCATGTTTTATTGTTTTTGACATCTACATGAAACCCGCCCAAATAAGAAAATAAACACACATTTAATTTTACATTATTAAAGTACCTAAAATGCATTAAAACACATGTTTAAAGTTTTTTTAATAGATATAACCAACAATAAACCCTTGAGTGAAATGGTCATAAAGAGCCACTGAGTGAAGATTAGTGCACCTAGACTAGGTAGATACAAACCTTGGAGAGATTATTTGAAATTTAATTTCTAGAGAGGCAAGTCATGATATGAGCCTAGAATTTTATGCCTAATAAAACATATTTCAACACATATTCCTTTATACTTCCATCGTATTCCAAGTCATACTTGAATGAGCACTTTAAATTAGATAAACATCATTCTTCCCTATTTATTTCAATATCTATTAATAGGTGTACTCTCTGATTTTTAGAAATGACATTTATATAACTTCATAATATTATTTATCTTAGTTTTCATTAATTTTATTTGGTTAGTTCACTATCTTTGTGTGAAATATAATATAATAAACCTTAACCTTACATATCAACACTTATCTAACTTTAGGGTTAAACACTTGTTGAATCTGATGTGAACTAGTCTAATGCACACAAGTTATATTAGCATGATACACCTAGGTTATATTATTATATGATAATTTACCATTATAATGTTTAAGATTATATGATCACACATGATTATATCCATGCTTATGCCTATGATAGTGTACTTGATATGTTATGTACTTAACATTTCTTACAAACATATATGTTTATGAACTAGTATGCTATGTTCGTTTTGATTACCTATTTTCCTTGCTTTTTATTGTCGTGAATTGTATTTATTGTTTTATAAAATCCATTTATTGTGGGCCATGTGCCTATGCTTCCATATTTTGACTTATAGATATGTCATTCTATGATTTATGGACATTTGATTAAGTCATGTCCCTTCAATTATTTGGCATCTGAACATGCCCCTTGTATGAGGTCACCTTGGACCATTTCATATTGATTTGATTTTTATTTATCTTGTGTGTGTGATTGATTATTTTATGAGTTTGTAATTTTACTTTCTATACATTTCCATGATCTACATCATGCATCTTAAGACTCAATGTGATCAAATAGTGTGTGCCTAAATGTTATACCTACCTAAAATGTTACACATTTATGGTACATGATCCATAAATAGTTTATATACTTATATTATCTTTTTTAAGTAAGGTAAATACCTATAAAATAACTATAAATCACATATAACTCATAAGGAAATATACCAAGAAGCACTCAATCAAGAACTCAAGTGAGAAAACCTACCCTATTCATCCTTATTTCCATATTACTCATGAAAGGAGTATTGCCATAGGTCTAAAAAGATTTAATTGGTGAATGTCATAGATTCATGTATTACATAATTTAATAGTTTCATATTATAGCAGGGGCATGTTATGTAAACATGTTCTCCACACTTGACACCAATTCATAAATTCTCTAGATTATAGTGAGGGCATGTTATGGAAACATGCTATCCACATTTATAACAATTTTAAAATTATCCAAATTATAGTGGGGTCATGTTATGAAACATTTTATTTAAACTTTCACTAATTTTAGATTCAAAATATTTCATAGTATAGGATTCAGATAGACATTTGTGGTAACATTCTATACATTGATATTGTAACAACACCCAAATTTTAGCTTGAGACATATATGAGGTGCATATTTTATGCAAAAGACACCTAAAATTGAAAAATAAAATAAAATTTACATTTTTAAAATATTTTTATGGATTGTTATTATACCTCGGTTATACTTTTATAGTATGTTATGGAGCTAATTGACTATAGTAGTTGGTTTAGTTTTGCAAGGTTGAGTTGATTAAATCACTTAATCTTATCAAGATTATAAGTTAGAATTGATTAAATAATCAAATTTTATTATATTTATAGGTTTTATTTGACTAAATCATCCACCCTTTCTAGAAATATATTTTTATTTGATTAAATCACTCACACACTCACTAGATCATGTGCATATTTGGGTTACATGATTGAGATGAAATAAGCTCAATGGGCATGATGCATCTTAACTTTACATTAAGGTTGGGGCATGTTGTTGAGGTATGTTCCTATTGGTGTGATGAGAAATTGATGGTGTCATTTATTTCAAAGGTAATTTAGTGTCATTAATGTCCTAGAAGTCATCTTGTGAAGATACATGGTAAGTGTTCATGATGACATTAAGCATGTTTTGGTAGTCTTTGAATTTTATATAAGGTCTTGGCACATTGTTGTGGTGTAATAGGCTCATGATTATTTTGATATAGTTCATAAGTTTTTTTGGAATGAGAATGAATCTTAGAATGCATCTATAGTGATACGAGGGTCTAAAAGTGGTATGGTGCATAGTAGGTCTATATGATGGACTAAGCCCTTAAGCATGAATATGGCTTCTAAAGGCATGATGGTGGTGATATAGTTTTGTATGATATTTAAGGTGTAAAATTAAGTGTTAGATCATGTGAGAAAGGTGTTGAGTCAGTCACATGACTCTCATAGTTAGCCAAAGGGGTATGTTCTTCATTGGTAAACTTCTCATAAACCTTTTATTAAGACCCTAGGTAGTAGAATGAGGTAACTTGATCATGTTTTGAGGATTTTGAGAACATGTAATCATGGATTAAGGTGTGATAGGTTTTTTTAATATTAATCATGAAGTCTTAGGTCTTGATTTTTAGAATAAATCATGGAAATAGGTTTGAAGGTCTCTTGTGTGTTCAGAATGAGGAGTTATAGACTTGAGAATAAAAATTTGATTCTTATTGGTACATGTGAATATTGAATGGGAAGTTTATATATTATGGATAAATGTAAAATGGTAATAAAAATATTTTCCAATCATTAGGAGTTCGTTTTAGGGATATTTCTTTATGAACAAATGTTAAGAATGGAGACTAGTATAAAACCATACCAAAACCCTCATAGTGACAAAATGGTGAATATTTTTTTAAGTGTCCATAATTTTTTTTAAATACTATTTTTATGATTTTATCTTGTGTGGCATTGAGTGTTTAGATGAGGGAGTGGAAGCTATAAGAATCCCCTTATTTCTCAAACATTTGGTATAGTAGAAAGGGTTGACCAAGTTAAAGCATAAAAATGGATGAAGGTTAAATATTGAGACTTGTGTATCATTCCCATGATTATTTTTTATTATATTATATAATTTAAATATTCTAAACTAGTCATGGAATTTGACCTATCACTAAAAAGGCCTAGTGAGGAAGATACTGAGAAAACCAGGCAGGAATGAGATTGAGTGTAGGGATGTGTTGCCATGGATCAGGATTTAATATAATTATATGGGGTCATTGTTAAATACATATATATATTTTACCCCCTAAAGAGAATATTTGGTGATAATTATATACAAGTAGAATGTTGTTCACAAGATGACCTATCTAGTGAAGATGGACAATGAAGGTGTAAGTTTTAAGGATTGATCTATATATTCCAAATATATAATTAGCCTATATATATTTGTGTTCTTAGATGTTATAAATATTTTTATTTATCATAATATTTCATTATAACTTAATTTTTTTTATACATAGTTTTTGGATTGCATGTTTACCATGACTAGTCCACAAGATAGAGTGATAGTTTTAGGTATGCAAGATGAAGTGAAGAGTTTGAGATGCTATGATAGGAGTCAATGTATCTAGTGATCATGTTGTTTTTTTGGTACATATATAACCTATAAATTCTTTATATAATATTTAAATATAGTTCAATAAGTTGAAATATGGAAGCCAAAATGGCTTATATGGTTGTGTAAGAACTATGAAAGAGAGGGTAGCAGATTAGTCTGCAAGACCAATGATTGACACTAGAACCATGATATATTTATTAGAGGATGATTTAAAGGTAACATATGAAATATTAATTTTAATTATAATTATTTTAATTTTCCTTATAGGATATAAAGACAACATTCTTCAAGACTATATTTTGGAGCACTCAAGAAGTTTTTTGTGTATGAGTGAGATTGATGTCCCTATGTCATTTTGACCAGTTTGGAAGTGTATCAAGAATTTTTTGATGTATTATAGGTGATATGGGATATTATAAATTATATTATAGTATCTTAAATTTACCTTATAGTTTCTTGTGGTCAAAGGTTGTTGACTGTATTTTGGAGCTTTTTGGTAGAATAGAGTGATATTTTTGAAGAAGTGTGGATGAGTGTTTGGAGCCTGATATAATATGTATAATGATTTTAATAATTAACCTGAGGTTATGAAGTTTACATAAATATTTTTATTGTTCCTTGAATTTATTTATATATGTGTTTTGAGATTCATCTTTGAATATTGTGTTTTTGGGGTAATTAAGCCTAACAGGTATTTAAGGCCTAATGGAGCTTTCATGAGATAAAAAAAGGACGTGCGACTTATTGAGAATGGAGTATGTAATTTAAGGATTCTAGTGAAATTTTTGAAATATT